>JAVIAB010000024.1:22895078-23002578 GCA_032433765.1 Megaustenia siamemsis | reverse complement strand
CCTTACATTGAACTTGTTTGTGAATGCTCTCAGCATCATCACCGAACCTTTCCCTCACATTGAACTTGTTTGTGAATGCTCTCAGCATCATCACCGAACCTTTCCCTCACATTGAACTTGTTTGTGAATGCTCTCAGTATCGTCACCGAACCTTGCCCTCACATTGAAATTGTTTGTGAATGCTCTCAGTATTGTCACCGAACCTTGCCCTCACATTGAACTTGTTTGTGAATGTTCTCAGCATCATCACTGAACCTTGCCCTCTCATTGAACTTGTTTGTGAATGCTCTCAGTATCATCACCGAACCTTGCCCTCACATTGAACTTGTTTGTGAATGTTCTCAGCATCCTCACTGAACCTTGCCCTCACATTGAACTTGTTTGTGAATGCTCTCAGTATTGTCACCGAACCTTGCCCTCACATTGAACTTGTTTGTGAATGTTCTCAGTATCGTCACTGAACCTTCCCCTCCAGAATTTCCAGCAGTAGTCTTCTCTATCTCATATTGTGACCAGTTTTTTATCTTTGTGTAACTTGTAACAATTGTCTCTTTTGTTCCTGCATCTTCAAGTACTTACTCTTTTCATCTCTCTTCTGTCTGTGCACTTGATGTCAGTATCACTTTCAAAAGTCTCTAAGATTGTTGTAGAGATCATGATGCAGCTCCATACAAGACAAGAATATGTGATGATTCTGCTTTAACTAGTTTCATTAATCACAGCATGGCCAGTCCCATCAGCTGCATCCATAATGACTTGACCCAGATAGGGGAATCATTTCACCAGTTTGAGGATCTTTCCATTTATGCTGAATTTTGTACTCATGGTTCATTTGTCCCATTTTCTTGTTTTTAACTGAACTTATAACACTTTGGCTGCAGCATAATATGGAAGGTAATGAGCTACAGATGCAAAATAGTTATTAAATAATGCATTGTCTGTTTTAATCAATTTTACTTTAACATAACAACAAGAAACTAAGAATAGCCAGAAGTTGTGGCTAAGGCAGGTTATAGTCAGCTCCTTTGTTCTAATAATACACTTTTGGAACTCTCTACTGCAAAGTTTGAGTCTTTCGATCATGCAAAATTGCTCTACTGCCATATTGCCAAGATGGGGATAGGAACAAGGCAATGGTGTATAATGAGTCAGTCATATGGTCAATATCTTGTGTGTGTGTCCTGTCTTTTTTTCCCTAAGCCTTCACCCTGGCTGACACCACACTCCAAGGGCTGGGCCTTGTTATATATATATATATATATATATATATATATATATATATATATCTCGGAGTTTTACTTAGGAACTAGAATAGGTAAAGATCTGTAGGTAAATTGGTTAAGAATAATCCTCTACCAGCTTGCTGGACCATTTGTTGTTCGAAATACAAAGACTATTCAAGACAAATAAAACAAAAGGCATGACCTTCGACAGATGGTAGAAAGAAGGAAGAAAGATTCATATTGAAACCAGGGAATTGAAACACACACAATTTGAGTTATATACATTAACAGAAGATTAAGAGTGGTTTGGACATTGAAGATCACCAACAAATAGCAAATGTAAGTAAGGACTAACAACCATATGCAGCAACAAACAGTGGAAAGCAATGCTTCCTTGCAAGAAGGATGTGCTAAATATCAAATATCACACACCAGCTACAGTGTATGAAATAAATCACATAACTGCAATAAGAACAAGAAAATAATCAAATCAAATTTTTGATCTTTGTGACTAAGACAGGATTAAACAGTGATACATGTCAACTCTTAAAGATCCTCGGAACAACATCAAGCAAAACAGATGACATGACAAACTCAAAATGGTGGTGAGACAAATGTGGCTTATGCACAAAACAAGAAGTCATATAGTAACTTATAATACTGTGTAACTACATTTTCCTTTAGCTCTGTGGGGCACAGAGTATAGAAAAGACAGACACACAGATTTGTTTGATAATTACCAATGAATTTGTCTATTTATATGAAATTAATATGTTAAAAGGGGATGTCAAATGATGAAAGCTTATCATTGTCTAAATATGATAGATTCAAGCCAAGTTGATATTTTTTTTTAATTGTGTTTCACAGTTTCTATCATGAATGGGATAAAATGTGTGGCTGTATATCACATGATGATTGCAATGGAGCATGTGACCTTTATTTTTCAGATCAACTGAAATCCTCTTGGTGGATTCCAGAATATGATCTAAGTGCTGTAAAAGAGATTTTTAAAAATCCACTATATACTCACATGCATGTGTTCTCACACGAATAAAGATAAATTATTTGCTCTCAAAAAAATCTGATGATCTGCTGATAAATGAATAGTTTCTTCTAGAGTTGGGTCAGAAATGTTCAGATTGATGTCATCAAGTAAAATGCTATCTTCAGCACATGAAATGCTTCAAAATGACACTTGCGAATTTGAAGTCATATTTATCTTTCACTCTTTCTGTCTGGCATTCACCTGATGACTACTAAAGGAATTGAATTATTCTTCACCATCCATCCTTGACATTAAGTGGGCGTAGATGCATTGGCTTGAGGCTTTCAGTAGAACTGTGATGTTTGCTCCAATACATTCAACATCGGCACGGCATTTTTGAGTGCAGGGTTGCCTTCCCTCCCGATCACTGCACACTTGGCCAGACTAGACAGATTAGTCTGTTTCTAGAGGCACAGTGAAGAGGTGAAGTAGGGCCTGGATGGTTCTGGTTCACATGGTTCCCTGGCACAAGCCATCAGCTATGAGTCGCTGACAGCTCTGTTCCTGTCAGGTGCCTTACCTCCATAAATCATGCCTTATTTTAAAACGACCAAATTTCTTACCATAAGCAATTATTGTTGATTAGTTTGCTTGTTTTTAAAATATAAACTATTGGGAAAAGATGTCATGTTTCCTCTCAAAATGATGAGAACAGTGGTATCTCATTCATTTCTCTCTATTTTTTCAAAACACTTGGTGTATTGTTCCAGCATTAAAGAGTTGTGCAAGGGCTATAACAAAAGAACAAACAAAATAGGGTAGGAGGTAAAACACTGAAGTGACAGTATACTCAGTAAACAGGAAATACAAGGTGTGCAGCAGAAATAGAGAACATCACTGCTCAGACTAAAGCAAACTTGCAGAAAGTGTAAAGCTGCTTCTTAAAGTAGAAATAAAACAAATCATTTAGTGCTTCATGCAATCAATATTTTGTTTAATGGATGTGAATCATGGATATCATATTAATAATCCTTCATTTGTGATTGCAATGATGTTGTGTATGAAACAAGTGCTACTCATACTATGGATTGTTATGAAATCAAATGGATAATTCTACAAGAAATCAGCAAGTGAACAATAAAAGCATAATATATATATAGATGGTGGGAGCCACAACAGCTCAGTGGTTAGTGAACTGGACTACAAAGGACAAGAGGTAGGGTTCCATCCCACCCAACGGCTTCCGGGTTCACCCAGCCTTAAATGGGTACCTGATTTTTTCTGGGAAAGTAAAGCAGCATGGGCGTAATACCGACCACATTACCCCAAAAATTATGTGCCAAAGGTCTATAAAAATTACGGTCACAAACACCATATTCCCTATACACCATTTGGCGTAACGGGCACTTTACTTTACTTACTTGTATATATAGATGGTAGACCTTAAAAACCTGTCTATATATTGTTGCTTTGAGCTGAAGAGAACACATAGGGTAGAAATATAACTCTTCTGTCTGCAGATCTGATCATTTATTTGCTGTTGTCAATAAGGTTTGACCCACACTGAGTCTTGCAACACATCCTTGAAAACCTAGAGATATCATTTTTTAGAACAGAGGCCATCAAGGAAGATGAGGGCTGGGTAGTCTGGAGGTAAAGCATTGGCCTCTGGACAAGGAAGATCCAGGTCCAAAGTCCAACAGAAGCAGTGATGATTTTTCAAAAATAAGAAAAATTAATCTGTGGTTTCTTAGTGGCATTCTTTCCCTGGTCTCTGGGTTGTGAGATCTGATATTTAGCCTTCTCAGATAGTGGCAATAAACAGGAGGTCCTGTATGCACTTGCTCATTTAAAAAAAAAACTTTGGCAGCTAAAATTGAAAAGAGTAGGCCATAAATTTGGCTTCTGCCCAGGCAAAATTGTCAGGAAACACCTAGCCACACTGTGAATCTCAGAAGATGCTACACAGTTCATGCAAGTGGATCCTTGGATTGGTTTGTCAGGAAAGATCTAGCCACACTGTGAATCTCAGAAGATGCTACACAGTTCATGCAAGTGGATCCTTGGATTGGTTTGTCAGGAAAAATCTAGCCACACTGTGAATCTCAGAAGATGCTACACAGTTCATGCAAGTGGATCCTTGGATTGGTTTGTCAGGAAAAATCTAGCCACACTGTGAATCTCAGAAGATGCTACACAGTTCATGCAAGTGGATCCTTGGATTGGTTTATCAGGAAAAATCTAGCCACACTGTGAATCACAGAAGATGCTACACAGTTCATGCAAGTGGATCCTTGGATTGGTTTGTCAGGAAAAATCTAGCCACACTGTGAATCACAGAAGATGCTACACAGTTCATGCAAGTGGATCCTTGGATTGGTTTGTCAGGAAAAATCTAGCCACACTGTGAATCTCAGAAGATGCTACACAGTTCATGCAAGTGGATCCTTGGATTGGTTTATCAGGAAAAATCTAGCCACACTGTGAATCTCAGAAGATGCTACACAGTTCATGCAAGTGGATCCTTGGATTGGTTTATCAAGCATGCAGTGAGGATGATCCTCCTAACTCAAACAAACAAGGAAGACAGAAAAAATCTGGAGTAGAATAGTTCTTATCTAGAGATGATGAATGTGGAAGCAGTCTGTTGACAGTGTCACAAGACAAGGTACACAATGATGCTGATTTTAAGACGAAGTTAATTCTGACTAAAACATTTCTTTTTAACAAGTACCATTTAATACAAGCATTTAGCAACAAGATAAGTGCCAATTAAATCACTTTATTTTTTTTTTTAAAGTTCAGCTGACAATCAAGTTCAGCTTACAATCAAACAACTTTTGTCTGTCTACTTGCATAATACATAAGTCTAGCAGGGCCAGGTGTTATGTTGTTACAATCCATATATCACATATTCTTCTTTCTTGATGTCCTCTAGACAGCATAATGTTGCACCATATTAATGCTCATAACACTTTTCTGCAATGCCATGAGGTAGACCTGAGACATGAGATACTTTTCTCAATAGGACCAGCAGATTTGACCAGACACAACACCTGATATGTGGAGCATGCAACTTAAACCCTCACAGACTCATGTAGCAACAGTTTTGGCTTAATTTCTTCTTCCCCCTTTTCCTTTTATGGTAATTATAATGAATATTTTGAAACATTTTATATTTTGTTTAATTATTCATTGTTTTTCACGCATGGATATTTCACATACATAAATCATATTTTAACAGTGGGTAAGTGTCTTGTTTTGTTTATTTTTTTTTTTTAATCTTGCACATTTGACCAGTTTTATTTGTCTGGATTGTATTTGGGACAAAGTTATGTTCCCCTTAAGCTGTTGCTCTGTGAGGGTGTTATATTGTTAGGTTTCATAGACAAATGTAATGATTCACAGAAATAGGTTATCCTAGACATTATCACAAGTACAAACTTTATATTCTTGAAGGTGATTATAATAATCATTATCAAGTGCCAGACACAAGCAGTCATTCCCTGCCACTGTTGCTTTCTTGCCATGTCAGGCTGTTCAAATGTCTGAGATTATCACCAAGTGCTTCTTTTCCCTTGACATGACCAAGGAAGGTAGACTGATTTGTGTTGTTCTGTTCACTTCAGAAGTTCTCTTTATCTGCTGCCTTCATTTAAAATACCCCCCATTTTACTCCTTAATAAGCTGTCTCTTAATTGTCTTGATATTTTTCTATAGAATTACATCAATTTTAACTCTGTTTATCTTCTTGCTTTTTCATTAATTGTCTGTGGCTCACTTCCTTATGACAGATAAGGATCTATTAACAACTATTTTTGTTTACTTCCATTGACAAAGATATGTTGCTTGTATTTCAGTCATTAATATTGACTACTGATGGTTGAGTTTGATTGTGCTCTGCTTATGCTGAAAGCATGTTTGATTTCGGGAGCCGCGGTAGCTCAGTGGTTAGTGAACTGGACTACAAAGGACAAGAGGTAGGGTTCGATTCCAACTGACGGCTTCCGGGTTCACCCAGCCTTTAATGGGTACTGGATTTTTTTTCTGTGAAAGTAAAGTGGCACGGGCGTAATACTGACCTCATTACCCCAAAAATCATGTGCCGAAGGTCTGTAAAATTCATGGTCACTAACACCATATTACCTATATGCCACTTGGCGTGATGGGGGTACTTTACTTTTTTTTTATGTTTGATTTCACTAACATGAAAGTCTATATATCTGGACAATTCAGATAATAATGCAGTCCATGCAGTAGCTTAGGTTTCCTGGAAATACAAGCACATCACTTTTTGTTCATGTTCATTTTTATTATTATTTGCAGATTTTTATCAACTTTTTGTCATATGATATAACTTGTTAGCAGACTTGAAAATCATCATTGCATTCTGGGCAAAACGTTAGGTCCTCATCTCTCTCATTATATAGCTAAGAGTACACATTCAAGTGGTTCCTATAGCTCACCAAGCAACTCATCAGCAGACTTGGAGTTTAATTTTCTGCCCTATTGGTCTGTTTTTTACTTGAGAGGAACTGACTATAGTTCACTGGCTATGCTCACTTTTTGACCAAATACTGCCTCCAACTCCCAATTCATAATATAAATTCTTTCGTCTAAAAATCATTATCTAGCAAAATAAGAATTTGTTGACAGACTCACATGCCATTGTACTAAAGGTTCAATATTGTTTCTCTTTGAACCTGTTGTTGAGTTATTTGTCAGTTATCATCACTGTACTCTGAACATGTCCATAGGTGCTCAGATTCCTTCCTCAGCATATCCTGCAACATCCAGTGACTGATGACTCCAGTTCTGGTTGATAAGTCCATTGATGCACCCACTAAGCCTCTCTTTTCTGGCTGTGCTTATCTTAATTCCAATATCTGTCATCTGAAGGAGAGATGTGGATTGATGGTTGTCTTGTGCCCTTCTTCACAGCTAGCCAGTTGGTTTGCTTTTTCCCTGTACTCCTGCATGTCCAGGGACATAGACAAAGGTGACTCTGCATATCGTTGACTTCTGTAATGACTCGACCCATTGCCTGCACACAGAGCCTGCCTCCACTTTTCTTATCATTGAATCAACTAGTATACAGGTATGGCTCAACTAGTATACAGGTATGGCTGTAGTCTTGTGACTGACCAGATGAATGCCTTGGTCACTGCCATCACTCGTCATGCTACTCATAATAACATATGCACCACATTCTTCTTTGACTGATCGGCCTGCAAAGCATGCTGTAAATGTCCTAGCGCTCCTTTTGTGTTTTATTACCAATCTGTATGTATGGGTGACTATATCGATCACGGCTGGATTTTGCACGCTGTATTTTCTGTCTAGTGTGACAATACACAAGACTGCCCCTGTATGATATAGGCACGGATGGGTTCCTCACTAGTGCTGATATTGGTAAGTCCACATACTGCGTGGCCCACTCATGATTTGCCTCTTTTTTAGCCAGTCACCTTTCCCTGTGCAGAACTCTTGATGCAATGGAGGTTCTTTATCTGCACTTCAGGCATGCTCACGACCTCAGATCTTGATCCTGTCATTCATGGTTGGAAAATTTACAAGATACATCATTGATACACAGTAGGTATCTCTTATACACCTCAAGATATTGCTCATCTCTTCATTTTATACTTTCTCTAGCCTATCGATCTGTGTTGTACTGACAGTGAGGATTGCTATTGTATCCTCAATTGGTGCGAAGACCAGTCCCTGGAGCAGAAACGTTGGCAGCCTTTGCTCAGTGTTGGCAGCTGCCGTTAATTGTAAGCTTTTGTTATTACAGGGTCTCATAAAACATAGACTGCAATCAAATTTAACTCCAAGGTATGTCATTAACCTGTCACTGGCTATACTGTCAGCTCCCACTCATACCACCGGTGTTTCCGTGTAAAAGTCATGATTGTTTCAAAAGAACCATGCTGCCAAATTTTTTTAAGATTAACCAAGGCACCTGATACTACACACTAGGAAGAGATGCAATTGAGTTTATTGTGCAGTTTAGAGGTAGTTACTGGTCGGTTACTTCCCTTTTTAATTTTTTTTTTTTTTTTTTTTTTTTTGCTTTCACCAGCTATTACCTTTGACGAAGTCCCTAGAGACTAGGAACTCAATTTTGCTTGTTAATTCATTTTTCCCTGGCAGCCGTGTGCACAGGTGAGTCCCTCGCCACACAGGTAGACAACTCTGTCTTCGGAGGTACTCATATTTTTTCCATCCATGAGTAAATGACGTTTCAAGCCAGGCCTCACTGCTGAGACCAGGGTGGTTGCCACAGAGAGAAATCATAAATAAAAATCCCAACTGGTGCAGCTGGGATTTGAACCCACAACCTCTCTGTCTCGAGGCCGGTGTCTTGCCTCAAGATTAACAAGTGTCCCCCCCCCTATTGATATAAAAGAATGTTGACAGCAAAAGTCATAGTTCTTCCCCTCCCATCAAGCAGTTGTTCAGTGATTATTATTACGTAAAAGTTAAAAGGGACTGGTGACAATGATGAACCTCAGGACAACCACGGATAAATAGTTGTAGGCTCAGATGACCAACTTCACATCTGAATATCGCCTTCCTCTGAAACAGTGCTGCAGAAATCCATCTAATGAGGAAGGGGTACACCATCAGTTTGAGAAGTATGTGCATGTGGTATTGAAATTGTACTCTGTTGTATGCATCTTCCTGATCTATCACAGCTGTGTATGTCTTCTCTCATCTCTGTCTGAGAAATTCTTAGAAATCATACGCAAAGATTTACAGCATTGAGCCATGTTTATTTGTTATTTCTATACCCTTTGAGTGTGGCTGGGAATGTGTGGATCTCTTCAAGGCCATAAATGAGTACACAGGCAACCATTTCTCCAGCAGCTTGCCTGAAGTGTTTTGCAATGTGATAATTCTGTAGGCACTGATCTGAGAGTGGTCTTTGTTTTTCCATGTTAAAGACATTAAGTAGCTGTGTAGCCATTCCTCCTTAATCTGGCTACTCTGATTGCTGGCATTAAACACTTTGACCAGTTCTCCAAGATGTGGTCAGCTAAATTGCCTATGTCACCAAGTACATGTATGGGTGTGGTTGGAAGGATTGTTTTTTATCTCTCTTGTCTAGCCTAAATTTGTCAAGGAGATCTGAATATCTTTCACATTCATAATACAAGAGCACTAATGTGAATAACAGGTTTGTTGTGCCTTATGGAGACAATAGTATCTCAACAATTAATGAACATTGTGTTTTTCTCCATCCATCTCTGAACATTGTGTTTTTCTCTCCATCCATTTCTATTCTTGGCGTGATGTTTCAATCTTATCTAATGAGTCTATGCCTGCCAACTCTGCTTCTCTTATAAGTGTTCTTTTTAGTGTCTCTCTCGGTCTTCCTCTTTTTCTATATCCTGATGTTTTCCTTAGAAGAGCCTGTTTTGGTATTCTCTTGTTGTCTTTTCTTAACACGTCAACATATATCCATCTTTTCCTCCTTAATGGTAGATGAGATCGTTGGTTGCATGGCCGTTTCTCTTATCTTTTTATTAATATTGAATTCATTCCATTGTACACAGAGTATTCTTCTTAAGCATTTGTCTTCAATTTTATTCATTTACTTAACCTAAATTATTTCTATATTTCATAGAGTATTGGAAGTTATGTTGCAGGAAAATTAAAGATAATATCTTGTGTAATAGTGTAATGGGACAGTGTAATGGGACAGTGTAATGGGAATTGAGATAATTATGGTGTGTTAGGGGAGAGTAAGACCCACGAGACAGTGTACGAGTTCAGGGTCTCGCATGAAGATTAGAATGAGTTGAGTTGAGTAGAGCAGTCAAGTGTGAAGAGAGAACAAAGGGGAGTGGAGTTAACAGTGTAGTGTAAGAGTGGTGTGTGAAAGGTGAGTAGAGTTAGGATAATAAGTAGGAAAGAGTGAATCTCTGGAAGATTATAGAATGTCTAGAAACATGGACAGTGATCAAAATTATGGGAGGGAAGCTGAGACGTGACGTGGCGAGATCCTATTGTTTGAGACATGAAGTATTTAAGGGTCTGCGCAAGCAGAAAAGGTAGGGAAAGCACATGGGGATAAGTCATTAGAGAAGTGGATCCTTTAGTTAGTAACAGAGCGAACGCTCATATTAGTAGAAGTGTGTAGGAACAACTAGACTGTGGATAAGTCATTAGAAGAAGTCACATCCTTTAGTTAGTAACAGAGCGAACGCTCATATTAGTAGAAGTGTGAAGGAACAACTAGACTGAGGATAAGTCATTAGAAGAAGTCACATCCTTTAGTTAGTAATGGAGTGAACGTTCATATTAGTAGAAGTGTGTAGGAACAACTAAACTGTGGATAAGTCATTAGAAGAAGTCACATCCTTTAGTTAGTAATGGAGTGAACGTTCATATTAGTAGAAGTGTGTAGGAACAACTAGACTGAGGATAAGTCATTAGAAGAAGTCACATCCTTTAGTTAGTAATGGAGTGAACGTTCATATTAGTAGAAGTGTGAAGGAACAACTAGACTGAGGATAAGTCATTAGAAGAAGTCACATCCTTTAGTTAGTAATGGAGTGAACGTTCATATTAGTAGAAGTGTGTAGGAACAACTAAACTGAGGATAAGTCATTAGAAGAAGTCACATCCTTTAGTTAGTAATGGAGTGAACGTTCATATTAGTAGAAGTGCACGGGAACACCTAGACTGTGGATAATTCATTTGGTAGAGCTTCTTCACAGCAGTCTAGTTTAGTCAACAGGTTGTTCTTTAACCATAATGTAGAGTAACAGTGAGCAGACTAGTAAGTGTCTGTAATGATATGTTCCTAAGTGGAAGTTTGTGACATGGACATTATGATGGTTTCTAAGTTCTGTAACGACATGTTTCAGAGAATGAGGACAGAGGTAATAGATGCAGTATGGGATGAGAGAGTGTTGAGAGAGTCATGAGAGAGTCATGAGATTAGTTACAAATAGTTAGGAGGTAATCAGAACCTCCTTTGTACTACTTTGACACTGGAGCGGTCATCCACACCACCCAGACGTGTGTACTGAGATTGTATATTCAGTTCTTCTTCTTTCTTCTTCTATCCTTCCTCTGCTGCCGTTGGTGTCGAGGGGAGAAACAATCTGCGATTCTTTGCTTCAGTGGATTTGTGTAAATAAACATATTTAAATTCACTGTTTACCATGAGACTTGTATACTAACTTAGTTGGCTGTAGATGTGATTATTAGCTGTATCAAGTGGGCTCATGTGGCCCAAACACCATCACGAGACACAGCACTACGCAAAGTACCCATGAGTTATGATGGTAACAGAAGCGAGGTTTCCACATCATTAGAACCTATTAGAGCTATCATTCTTAAGTAGCTCAAAGACAGTTCACCATTGACACAACTCAAGGCAGAATGGTCAGTTAATCATGATCAAATAATAATAATAACCAAGGTGAACAAGTGATCAGTCCAGTTCATAAAGTCACAAACAATCGAGTGCCAGTTTGAGTCATCATCATTATACTCACTAGCAAATTATCAATCAATCTCTCCAACGATCAATTGTCCTTTACCATCAGTTGAGGCAACATGAGTGTGAATCTTGTTACACCTGTACCTAACAGCCTATATCTGTTTAAACGATCAGAATTGATTCATTGAAGCTCGATTTGTCTAAATGTTAAATTATTGTAAATTGTCCTGAGGATTGCAGGAGACAAGAACTAACAGACCTAATAGAATGTATTGAAATTATATCAACTGTATATGGTAGGCTGTAAGATAAGTGGACAAAACAGCATTTTCGACATGAAAGATGGGGATAACCACAAATGGACAAACAGTTTGAAGTACTCAGGCTCGACTGTCTTTGAAGAGGTTTCAAATCCTGAAATACTTCCCAGAACATAAAACAGTGTGGCCTTGACCATGACTCTAAGACAACCCAGATAAAAATATTGTATCCATTCAAAAAATAAACTGATGCCCTTGTCATGTCCATCATTCCTTACAATTCTCAGCTGTAGAACCTAACAGCAGAACAGAGAAAATACCAGCTGTGGCAGTAATATGTTGGAGAATGTGTCTCTCCTACATAGACTGGGCTACACATGATGAGATTCAAGCAGCTCCTCCAGAAGCAAATGCAAACTTAGCTGTTTGGCCATACATCATATTATCAAACATTGTAGGGAATAATGAATGACAAAGAAAATACGCAAGAAAAGATAGGAAGACAACATCAAAAAGTGGACAGACTTTGACTTTTTTTATTTGACAACAGCCAAGTGGAAAAAGCTGGTTGCAACTTGTTTTGTTCATGAACATTTCTGATTCCTATGCGTGTACTGACAATCATAAAGTAATTTCTGAATCATCTCATTTTGTGTTTGTGTCGTTATTTTTTCTGATTTATTATACTTTGAAAGATTACTAAATTGTCATTTTTATGACTTTCTTGTTTTTTGAATGCTCACTTACCTAAATTTTACTTGGGAGACCCACAAGAAAAGTCATCTTTGGGTCAGGTTTAGCAACGGCTAAAATAAAGAACAAAAGAAGAAAGAACCCTAAAAACACCTCTTGGCATCTAGAGTATATTATTTTAGTTTCTAAATGTTTTGTTTACCGCCAACACATTTTTTGGATGATATGGTCAGTGCCGTCTTTCTTTCCAAGAAAGAAAATCTGGTACAAATGTCAGGATTTAATGCAGGATGACCCAAGAATTGAATCCAAACAATTGTCCACAGTGGAACCAGTGCTACTCCCAGAATGCACCAGACTGTACTGTGTCTTATTATTTGTAAAATACTTTATAAACTTGAATTTGATCAGCTTAATAAGACAAAAAAGTGGATGCAGTGGGTCATCATTTTGTATCATTTGCATTGGTATTGACACTTCAGTGGTTTCTATGCAAGATCTGGCAATAATAAATTACAACTGTATAATGAACTTGCCAGTAGATGGCCATTGCTTCCATTTTTATTTTGTTTTTCTTTTGCTGATATCTTCTTTCGTTCTTAATCACATTTATTTATTTAGACAGCTCATCAGCATATCACAATTTGTTTATTTTATGTCCATCAAATTTTATTCCTGGCATATCCTCAATGGATCTCATATTTTAAATAAGAGAAGACAACAGTTGATTGTACACACAATCATACCTTATTGATTTTATCTGTCTGTTAACTTGGTCATACTTGTTTGCCTGGTAAACTCTTGATATGTTGACATATTGATTAGAAGAACATATTGTGAGCATATGAACAGCATCATCAGGAAACAAATTGTCTCATAAGGGATCTACAAATGTAGATAATGGTTGGTGTCACGTGATGTGATAACTTTTTGGCAGTTATTGTAAGTGAAAAGTTCTCTTGTATTCATTTGATGTAGATTCTTGCCTGAAAATTAGTACAGCTACTTATGTTCTGTTGTTTAATGTAAGGACCGTATGAGAAAGAAAATAGGAAATGTTAACATTCAATTTGGATGAGTGTATGACTAAATAAGACTAATACAGAGATAGAGAGACATCAAACTGAGTTTATGATTGAAGTAAATAAAACTCTAATAGAGAGATATCAAATTGAGTATATGATTAAATAAAACTCTAATAGAGAGATATCAAATTGTAAAAAGCTCTAATAGAGAGATATCAAATTGAGTATATGATTAAATAAAACTCTAATAGAGAGATATCAAATTGTAAAAAGCTCTAATAGAGAGATATCAAATTGAGTATATGGTTAAATACGACTCTGATAGAGAGACATCATATTTATATGAACCTGCACTGGACAATGTTTAATGTTATATTTGTAGCTAATACTGTAGATTTGAGGTGGCTGGAGCATTTTTGTTAGAAAAGAGATGGCTCTTGATAAATATTCCCAGCAGGCCATTATTGTCTGAAAGCTTTTTGTTCTTGTCTGTTGCTGCCATGTAACATGAGCACTCATCATTTTCTTGATTTCTCCCCACACTATGGTGGCAAGTCTGTTTTAGAAATCATTGTTTTAAAATGTTTAGTCACTTCCACTTTGTTATATTTTATATACAGCTATGTGTAACATTTGCTGTATATTTGTTTCATTCAGAACATCATCATTATTTTTAGCAATAATTTTATACTGCACAATATAACATTCTTGGTAATGCACACAAAAATGGCATAAAACATTGGAAAATGTAATCCTCTGCATATTTTATTCATGAGTTTGTCGACTGATAGTTAAAAATACCTAGTTGTTTTTTATATCTGTTCTGTCAATATCTTATGTTTGTCTTATGAGTTGTTCTGTCTTCTTGTAAAGTATTTTGTTATAAGTTATTTTGTGTTTAAGTTAATGTGATGGATTCTTTGTCCCTGATGCTGGCATTTTGACATAAATGACATTAGAGACACATTGGTAGCAATTCATTATTTCTATTTATTGTCTGATGTGGACCAGGAAATCATATAGCATGGAATGCCAGTCCCTTGAATTTGAGCCCTAGTAATATTCTGGTGTTTTGATTTTGTAGACAAAAGATATATTTCAGAGCTGTACTTCTGCTTAGTATGTGGTGACAGCTGCACAGACAAGTAGGCAGCTATTGCAAAGTTGTATCAACTTTATGTAACAAGTACTTTCATTGACAAGAATAATGTTGTTACATGAACTGTTACATTTCTAATAATTTGTTGGCTAAATCAGTGCTTGGCATCAGGCAAGCTGTTGTTGTCACTGGGAACAGATTGCTTTGAAGAAATAAGAAATGCCAGATATGGATTGATGTCAGATAACTGCAGAAACAAGTTGATGTGTGTGTGTGTGTGTTGTGTGGTGGCTGGTTAAACAGTCATTGTACACTCAACAGTCATTGTACACTCAACAGTCATTGTACACTCAACAGTCATTGTACACTCAACAGTCATTGTAATTTCAACAGTCATTGTACACTCAACAGTCATGTCACACTAAATAGTCAAGGAAGAGTTCATTGCTGGCCACTTTCTCAGGTTACCTATGACAATGAATATATCTTGTACTTTCAACAATGACATAGTTGATTATTGTATTTTGTCATATTTCAATGCAGTTTTTATACATTTATTCTCTATGTAAAATTGCTTGTTGCACTCATACCATTCTTCATTTGTACCTTAATGTTTCCCATGTCCAAAGTATGAGAAAATCTCACTTGTTTTTTTTTCTGCTTATAAAAATTAGTTTACGTTATTGTAGTTATATACATTATTTGGGACATTATTTCCACACAAAAATATTCACAAAACAACATGGATATCTCCTGATGATAGAACCTCCAATCAAATTGACCACCTATGTATTAAACAACAATTCAGATCATCATTAATAGATGTAAGAGCTTACAGAGGTGCTGATGTTAATAGTGACCACAACCTGTGCATTGGGAAAATAAGATTAAAATTTAGAAACCAACAGAAGAGGTCAATTACACATAAAATTGATAGTCATAAACTGAAAGATGAAGCCATAAAGGAAAAGTTTAACATAGAGCTAAGTAATTGTTATACAGCACTCGGTGAAATAGACTTAGATATCAATGAGATGTGGGACTCACAGAGCAAAATACTAATGACAGCAGCAGAAGCAAGTGCTGGACTGAAGAAAATGGAAAAACGAGCTTGGATCTCAGACACCACGTGGAAATACATCAAAGAAAGAAGAGAAGCGAAGAGAGCCATGACTAATGTAAAGACAGATCTTGGAAAGGTTCTGGCAAAAGCAACATACAAAGAATTAGACAACAAAGTGAAAAGTTCAGCAAGAAGAGATACAAGAGCTTATATAGACAATTTGGCAGAGAAAGCAGAGACAGCTGCAATTACAGGAGACAGCAGAACTCTTTATACTGTGCAAAAGATGCTGACAAACACCTATACATCCAGTGGAACACCAATTCTAGACAAATCTGGATCAATGCTAACAACAAGCGCAGACATAAAAGCCCGTTGGGCGGAACACTTCAAAGAAATTCTTAACCGTCCACTACCCCACAGTTTAATAATAGATTTTGAAACTGAAACACCAGCAGCAGAATTAAATGTAAATTTAGATGACTTCACCTTGAGTGAAATAGAAACCACCTTAAAGCTTATGACCAATAACAAGGCTGCTGGAGAGGATAAGTTAACAGCTGAGATCCTCAAGGCAATTGATAGCCATAATCTAATACATCTCCAAAAAATGTTCAACATCATTTGGAAAACAGAGAAGACGCCTCATAAATGGAAAAAAGGAATCATTGTTAAGATCCCAAAAAAGGGCAATCTTAGAGATTGTAACAACTGGAGAGGCGTGACACTTTTGTCAGTTGCCTCAAAGTTATTCTGCAAAATCATCCTAAATAGAATACAGGATTCAATAGATACAGTAATGCGTGAAGAACAGGCTGGGTTTAGAAAAGGGAGAAGCTGTATTGACCACATTTTCACTCTACGACTTATATTGGAGGAACACATTGAAAAGCAAAAACCTTTTGTACTTAACTTCATCGACTTCAAAAAAGCATTTGATAGTATTCATAGAGATTCTTTGTGGAAAATTCTGAAGCAATATGGTTTACCATCAAAAATCATAAATATTATCAAAGACATGTATGATGGTTACACATGTGCAGTTCGAACAGAGGAAGGACTGAGCGAATGTTTCCCAATAGAAACTGGGGTTAAACAAGGATGTATTTTATCGCCCTTGTTATTTGGAATTGTTATGGACTTCATAATGAAGAAATGCTGCACTGGTAATAAAGGCATCGAATGGATACAAGGAGACCATTTGGAGGACCTCGACTTTGCTGATGACATAGTTCTCATCAGCAGTCAGATAAAAACGATGCAGGAAAACACAAATGAACTATCATCAATAGCCAGCAAAATTGGGCTTGAGATCAATCATGAAAAGACTAAAGTCATGACTAGTTTAATTCCAACAGGTGACAAAATATACATGGAAAACAAACCAGTAGAAGAGATCAATCACTTTATCTATCTTGGAAGTCACACTGATCGAGAAGGGGATACGAGCAAAGAAATTAAAATCAGAATAGCTAAAGCAGCAATGTCTTTCAGAAGCCTTGAAAAGTTGTGGAAATCAAAACTTATCAGCACAAACACAAAACTTAGGCTATTCAAATCAAATGTACTATCAACCCTTACGTATGCGTGTGAAAGCTGGAAAACAACAAGAGATATAGAAACAAAGTTGAACGCATTCGAAAATAAATGTCTAAGGAAAATACTTGGTATAGCATGGAACGAATTCAAAACAAATGAGGAAATTAGAGAAATCGCCAATCAACCACTAATATCTTCAGTAATAAAGAAAAGACGATGGTCATACGTTGGACATGTGATGAGAAGAGATAATAACCGAATAGCAAAGCAAGCCCTCATATGGGAAACAACAGGTAAAAGAAAAAGAGGAAGACCCAGGGAGACACTGAGAAGAACATTGATGAGAGAGGCAAGAGCAGCAGGAGTCGGCTCCCTCAATGAGATAGAACTGCTTGCACAGAACAGAGACAGATGGCGAGATTTGATAAAATATCTTTAAAAGAAAACTGCTAGAACAAAAAATCCATATAGGAGAAGGTGTATCTTGGTCTACGCCCTATGGGCCGGTTACGGCTCGAAAGGTCAATAGATAGAGATAGATAGTTATATACACCTAGTGGCAACATATAAGCTTTATAGTTCAACCAAAGTCCTACATGGGAGAAGAAACTATAAAAGTCACTATTTTGATGAAATTTTTATAGTTATATTTTATATTTATAAATCCATCATCATTATACTGGCACAGGTCTATTCTCACTCTAGTCTTCTTCCTGATTGCACAGGGAGATCTCATTCAGCACAAACTCTGTAGCACTGGGAAAGTCTCTTTAATTGAAATAATTCAAATATTATAGATGTTCTTTTCTTATGCATATATTTTTGCTAACCTTGAGTATGGCAAATAAGAAATATGGTGCTAATGTCCACATTGTTTGACTATCAGCACGTTTTGTGCAGTGTGACCAACACTATACCAGTACCATCTTTCTCTCCCAGAAAGTATCTCTGATAGGCTGGGTGAACTCCTGGGCGGGATTGATCTCTCTAATCAATGCTCTACTGTGGCTCCCATATACACATATATTGGTAGAAATAATGGCAACAAGTTGGCTTCATGATCCATTGATTATTGGTTTATTCTCTATAGGGCAATCTTGTCAATCCAATTTTAAGTAAAACTGATACCAGGCTTACATAGATAAGGATGGTAATAACAGCAAGAAAAGTATAGGCACCATCTCAACTCTAAACACTGCAGCCTAGAACTGTCAGGTTTAAACACATTCCTACACCATGATATGTTAACTGGCTACATGTTTTATTATACAATGTAAGACACTACACTAATATGACAGACAGGCATGACAACACTATATCCATTACTTTGATTCTTCATCATCATTATATGATTTAACTGACTTATTAATGTTCTTATTTAATATGTTGTCCTCATCTTATCATCCTCTTCATATGTGTGAGTTATATTTACCATCAGATGTTGTGTTAAAGGTTCTCTGGTAATTCCTATAATGGACTTGTATGACTCAGCATATTCTCTTATTGATAAACCCATCATCATTGCATTCTTCTGTTGTCCTTTAACATTCTAATATCCTGTCTTCTTTTACAGATAGATCTCAGCACAATAATAAAATCTGGCACCATCAAGAGCTCCCTTGCCATCTTTCATTTTATGTAGTTTTTGTTCAGAACTTTGTTTCTATCATTTAATCATTATTTCCATCTGTTTGATACTCAGATTGAGACCTCTGCTTTGACTGTCATGTCAGCTGCTACTATTTGAATTAATTCTTGCACATTTTAATAACTACTACCTGTGACAAATGTGTATCAGCATTTGTGTGTGTTGTGTGAGCCAAGTGTCTCAATAATGATTCTCAGTCAGTACTGCAACTAGGTGTCTCCAGCATGAATAGATGACATGTATAAGAGTCTCAAACTTGTAGAACTCATATACTATCCATGTGACATGTGAGTCTGTGGTAACTAAAGTACTGATAGGCTGGTGGCACTTGCATCTGTGCTAGAGATGATAGACATGCACAGTACTTAAAGACTCTCAGTGATTGTGTGTTGTATATTGAAGAGGCTACAATCCAGAGATCACAGTAATACATCATTATAGTAATAAAAATGATAAATGCAGCAGCAAGTTTGGCGTATGCACAGACAGCGAGCTACAGAAGTTATCACTGTGCACACACTTTGTAATCTGATGAAAGAGGTACAGCAATTGTGAGTCTCTACAGAGTGCTGTGATGTCAGTGTACATGCTGTGTGCTCAAATTGTCCTTTTTTCATTGCTTCTCCCTTGTTTATGGACAGACATAGCAATCAGTGGAGAACACTTATTGTGGAACAGTCTTCCAATTTACATGATTCATGGCTGTTCTAGAAAGGCTGCCCAAAGTCTAACCAAACTATTCATCTCCACTGTTTTCTTCTTCATCTACCTCCCTCTTTCTCTTCAGAGTCCACTGCATGACAACTCTTATCATAGCTTTTGGATCTGACCTAGCTGTTGTTACAATATGCATCTTGCCTTGGTTGCTGCACCTGTTGAGTAGCTTTTGCTTGCTTATTTTGTTTGACCAGAATATCTTGAGAGTTTGCTTAGTCAGGTTGTATGAAATGATGACACTCTTGCTGTTTCCTTTTAAGTTGTATATTGCACAGGCTGGATTTCCAAATGTTTATATCTTATTATGCTCCTAAATGTGTCTTTGTTATTGTTCCTGCAGCCATCTACTTTTCTGTTATCATGATCATAAATTCTGCATATTTTTATGTTGGTGTTCAGTCAAACTTATTGAATGCCTTTGTGCAATCAGTCTATTGTTTCTTGGATATTTTGATAATAATGAGTTAGTAATGCTCCCTTTGGTAAATGTGCATATTAGAAAGACTAGAACCTCTGTAAATGATCACACAATAAAATATTTTTTGCTTAATTGTTTGGCACTTTTTTTATATAAAAACATGAGATCTTGGAGCAATAAATGAAATTATTTTAGAATGTAAAAATGCATGTAAGTTTGAATATGTCAGGGTAGACATGTCATGAGTTGTTGGTGAAACACTTCTATTTCTGTTTCATGTGAAATTTGCTATTTACCACTGGAATAAAGCATTTCTAAAACATAATCTCTGGCAGCATTTGTACACAATAGTTATGGGAATGTGAATTCAGATGTATTTCTCCACTTGTCATTTTTCTGACTACATGCCAACTAGTTTAGCAACCTTGTTTTTTTTTTTATTTTTTATTAATTTTCACATGTGTACATCCTATAGCTCCCAATTTGTTTGTGTCTTTATTGTTGTTATTTCTTGTTACAATGGACATGGATCATTATTTATAATTGCTTTTGTGTTCTTTGTTACATAATAATTTATAACAGAAAATATGGAAAGCACTGTCAGGTTTAGGATAAAACAAATAAAATGGGAGAAGTTTCCAACAAAAGTAGCAGACATCTGCAACATCATGGCTTCTTTATCATCAGTGGGCTGGGCCAGGGCTTCATTCAAGCATTAATTTCATGAAAAAACAAAGCCTTTGTTCATGACCACAAATACTGTGGCTGAATTGTTATCTTTGTCAGAAGAATACACAACTTTAGCTAAACAAAATGTTAACAAATACTTCCTCATTAGGGAGCTGTCTTCAGGGAGCCTTTTATTAGTTAAAGGACAGAAGTACTTAACTTTCTACAAATGCTGTTCCCAACACAATGTGCACTATTGTTTCCTATTCCTCAGTGATTGAAAAACAGAGTTGACTACTTTCACATAACTACACAAACAGCATTTCAACCAGTAGACATTTAACAAGAGCAAAACAACACAAATGAATGGTTAATGTGCACTTACAGAAACAGTCACCAAAAGGATGCTTCTTGTTAAATGTGATCAATGGAATCAGAAGTTCATGACAGCAAATATTTCACAAAATAAGTATCTTCTTGACATGACAGCCGTTCTATTATATTTTCTGCTTGATATTTCCTTGGTATATAACATTATTTGACAATAAGCACAATGTGTTTATCTCAAATTAAAATCACAGTTACAATGTTTTTTTTTAAATTGAAATGTTCATATTTATCATAATTTGTAATATTTTCCATTTGTAAATCACATGAAATAGTGCTTTTTTATTCTACTCCAGTAGAAGCAATAAATCACTAATTATAAATGACCATTGAATTTATATCTCTACCATGATCTATATTCATGCCTTTAATTGTGTAAGCACATCAAACATCCTGCACATTCTCTACCAACCATTAGCCATATTTAGTTGACCTTGGCTTTTCACAAACTCAATGCCATCATTGTACGTTATTAATTGTCAGATATTATTTCTGTTAATTAACATCTCACAAATAGATTTATTTGATAAAAACATTGTGTACATTTATTTTCTTTATGTGTGCTTAACATATTGTAGATAACTGTTGGAATCTCTTCAGTAAGTCACATGTCCTGTATTACTTTCCTTGTATAGTTAACAAATTGTAGATATTGCCATATGTAGTAGGTGTTTTAAAACCTATAGAAGTCATGAGTCTACGCAGTGTCTCTGAGCCTTTGTGTTTTTGTCATGTGCAGACAGTTTATGTGGTGTGTGACTCAAATATTTCTTCATAATTGTGTATCCATGGATCAACCTCTTTCCTGTAAATATATTTATTGCATTTTAATGTGTGTGTACATGACAGAACAATTTCTTCTTCTGTTTGTTTATGTGTGTGTATATGACAGAACAATTTCTTCTTCTGTTTGTTTATGTGTGTGTATATGACAGAACAATTTCTTCTTCTGTTTGTTTATGTGTGTGTACATGACAGAACAATTTCTTCTTCTGTTTGTTTATGTGTGTGTACATGACAGAACAATTTCTTTTTCTGTTTGTTTATGTGTGTGTACATAACAGAACAATTTCTTCTTCTGTTTGTTTATGTGTGTGTACATGACAGAAATATTTCTTCCTCTGTTTGTTTATGTGTGTGTACATGACAGAACAATTTCTTCTTCTGTTTGTTTATGTGTGTGTGTACATGACAGAACAAATTCTTCTTCTGTTTGTTTGTTTATGTGTGTGTACATGACAGAACAAATTCTTCTTCTGTTTGTTTATGTGTGTGTACATGACAGAACAAATTCTTCTTCTGTTTGTTTATGTGTGTGTACATGACAGAACAATTTCTTCTTCTGTTTGTTTATGTGTGTGTACATGACAGAACAATTTCTTCTTCTGTTTTGTGTGTGTGTACATGACAGAACAATTTCTTCTTCTGTTTTGTGTGTGTGTACATGACAGAACAATTTCTTCTTCTGTTTTGTGTGTGTGTATATGACAGAACAATTTCTTCTTCTGTTTTGTGTGTGTGTACATGACAGAACAATTTCTTCTTCTGTTTGTTTATGTGTGTGTACATGACAGAACAATTTCTTCTTCTGTTTGTTTATGTGTGTGTACATGACAGAACAATTTCTTCTTCTGTTTGTTTATGTATGTGTGTGTACATGACAGAACAAATTCTTCTTCTGTTTGTTTGTGTGTGTATGTGTACATGACAGAACAATTTCTTCTTCTGTTTGTTTATGTATGTGTGTGTACATGGCAGAACAAATTCTTCTTCTGTTTGTTTATGTGTGTGTACATGACAGAAAAATTTCTTCTTCTGTTTTGCGTGTGTGTGTGTGTACATGACAGAACAAATTCTTCTTCTGTTTGTTTATGTGTGTGTACATGACAGAACAATTTCTTCTTCTGTTTGTTCGTGTGTGTGTGCGTGCGTGCATGTGCATGTGTGCGCGGCAGAGCAATTTCTTCTTGTTTTGTGTGTGTGTGTACATGACAGAGCAATTTATTCTATATGTGTGAGTGTACATGACATCAAGTTCTTCTATATGTGTGAGTGTACATGACATCAAGTTCTTCTATATGTGTGAGTGTACATGACAGAGCAAGTTCTATATGTGTGAGTGTACATAACAGAGCAAGTTCTTCAATATGTGTGAGTGTACATAACAGAGCAAGTTCTTCAATATGTGTGAGTGTACATAACAGAGCAAGTTCTTCAATATGTGTGAGTGTACATAACAGAGCAAGTTCTTCAATATGTGTGAGTGTACATAACAGAGCAAGTTCTTCAATATGTGTGAGTGTACATAACAGAGCAAGTTCTTCAATATGTGTGAGTGTACATAACAGAGCAAGTTCTTTAATATGTGTGAGTGTACGTAACAGAGCAAGTTCTTCAATATGTGTGAGTGTACATGACAGCAAGTTCTTCAATATGTGTGAGTGTACATAACAGAGCAAGTTCTTCAATATGTGTGAGTGTACATGACAGAGCAAGTTCTTCAATATGTGTGAGTGTACATGACAGAGCAAGTTCTTCAATATGTGTGAGTGTACATGACAGAGCAAGTTCTTCAATATGTGTGAGTGTACATGACAACAAGTTCTTCAATATGTGTGAGTGTACATGACAGAGCAAGTTCTTCAATATGTATGAGTGTACGTAACAGAGCAAGTTCTTCAATATGTGTGAGTGTACATGACAGAGCAAGTTCTTCAATATGTATGAGTGTACATAACAGAGCAAGTTCTTCAATATGTATGAGTGTACATGACAGCAAGTTCTTCAATATGCATGAGTGTACATAACAGAGCAAGTTCTTCAATATGTATGAGTGTACATAACAGAGCAAGTTTTTCAATATGTATGAGTGTACGTAACAGAGCAAGTTCTTCAATATGTGTGAGTGTACATAACAGAGCAAGTTCTTCAATATGTGTGAGTGTACATAACAGAGCAAGTTCTTCAATATGTATGAGTGTACGTAACAGAGCAAGTTCTTCAATATGTGTGAGTGTACATGACAGCAAGTTCTTCAATATGTGTGAGTGTACATGACAGAGCAAGTTCTTCAATATGTGTGAGTGTACATAACAGAGCAAGTTCTTCAATATGTGTGAGTGTACATGACAGCAAGTTCTTCAATATGTGTGAGTGTACGTAACAGAGCAAGTTCTTCAATATGTATGAGTGTACGTAACAGAGCAAGTTCTTCAATATGTGTGAGTGTACGTAACAGAGCAAGTTCTTCAATATGTGTGAGTGTACATGACAGCAAGTTCTTCAATATGTGTGAGTGTACGTAACAGAGCAAGTTCTTCAATATGTGTGAGTGTACGTAACAGAGCAAGTTCTTCAATATGTGT
The DNA here is from genome assembly GCA_032433765.1 of Megaustenia siamemsis. Taxonomy (NCBI): domain Eukaryota; kingdom Metazoa; phylum Mollusca; class Gastropoda; order Stylommatophora; family Ariophantidae; genus Megaustenia; species Megaustenia siamemsis. Next base: position 22,978,027 of record JAVIAB010000024.1, on the reverse strand, counting down.
GAGTGTACATGACAGAGCAAGTTCTTCAATATGTGTGAGTGTACGTAACAGAGCAAGTTCTTCAATATGTGTGAGTGTACATGACAGCAAGTTCTTCAATATGTGTGAGTGTACGTAACAGAGCAAGTTCTTCAATATGTATGAGTGTACATAACAGAGCAAGTTCTTCAATATGTGTGAGTGTACATAACAGCAAGTTCTTCAATATGTGTGAGTGTACGTAACAGAGCAAGTTCTTCAATATGTGTGAGTGTACATAACAGAGCAAGTTCTTCAATATGTGTGAGTGTACATAACAGAGCAAGTTCTTCAATATGTGTGAGTGTACATGACAGCAAGTTCTTCAATATGTGTGAGTGTACATAACAGAGCAAGTTCTTCAATATGTGTGAGTGTACATAACAGAGCAAGTTCTTCAATATGTATGAGTGTACATAACAGAGCAAGTTCTTCAATATGTGTGAGTGTACATAACAGAGCAAGTTTTTCAATATGTGTGAGTGTACATAACAGCAAGTTCTTCAATATGTGTGAGTGTACATGACAGAGCAAGTTCTATATGTGTGAGTGTACATGATAGAGCAAGTTCTTCAATATGGGTGAGTGGACATGATAGAGCAATTTCTTCTATATGTGTGAGTGTACATGATAGAGCAAGTTCTTCAATATGTATGAGTGTACATGACAGCAAGTTCTTCAATATGTATGAGTGTACATAACAGAGCAAGTTCTTCAATATGTGTGAGTGTACATGATAGAGCAAGTTCTTCAATATGTGTGAGTGTACATGACAGCAAGTTCTTCAATATGTATGAGTGTACGTAACAGAGCAAGTTCTTCATTATGTGTGAGTGTACATGACAGCAAGTTCTTCAATATGAGTGAGTGTACATAACAGAGCAAGTTCTTCAATATGTATGAGTGTACATAACAGAGCAAGTTCTTCAATATGTATGAGTGTATGTAACAGAGCAAGTTCTTCAATATGTGTGAGTGTACATAACAGAGCAAGTTCTTCAATATGTGTGAGTGTACATAACAGAGCAAGTTCTTCAATATGTATGAGTGTACGTAACAGAGCAAGTTCTTCAATATGTGTGAGTGTACATGACAGCAAGTTCTTCAATATGTGTGAGTGTACGTAACAGAGCAAGTTCTTCAATATGTGTGAGTGTACGTGACAGAGCAAGTTCTTCAATATGTGTGAGTGTATGTAACAGAGCAAGTTCTTCAATATGTGTGAGTGTACATGACAGCAAGTTCTTCAATATGTGTGAGTGTACGTAACAGAGCAAGTTCTTCAATATGTGTGAGTGTACGTAACAGAGCAAGTTCTTCAATATGTGTGAGTGTACATGACAGAGCAAGTTCTTCAATATGTGTGAGTGTACATAACAGCAAGTTCTTCAATATGTGTGAGTGTACATGACAGCAAGTTCTTCAATATGTGTGAGTGTACATAACAGAGCAAGTTCTTCAATATGTGTGAGTGTACATGACAGCAAGTTCTTCAATATGTGTGAGTGTACATAACAGAGCAAGTTCTTCAATATGTGTGAGTGTACATGACAGCAAGTTCTTCAATATGAGTGAGTGTACATAACAGAGCAAGTTCTTCAGAATTTAATATTCTTCTTCCTCCCCCTTCAACTCACCACCATCACACTAACACACTAAAAATAACTTCAAACTTGGACATTCATCCCTCATTATCAGTCTAGTGTTAGATGCAGAACACTAGCACAAATATTGCTTGAAGGATATACTAAAGAGGTTATAATCTTCTGTAATGAACATATTTATAGAACATTTTTTTGTACACAATTTGTTGTCACCTACAATTATCATTCTCACCATACATAGAGATTATATTATTTAATTCTTAAAATGACACCATAATTGTCTGTGAAAAGCTTAGATATTTAGAAATTTGGTTTTTTTATTGCCACTTTGTTTTGACAATAGGATCTGAATTAAGAATATTGCCTGGCATGCTTGAAAGTTAACAGATATTTGTTCTGAGATTGGTTAGTCAGAGTGGAGCAGTGGTCATTGAACTTTGGATGGTCATTGGACTGTGGGTGGTCAGTGGAGAAAATATAAACTTACAAATATGTGTGACAGCTTTACTAGATTGAAAGTGATTGTTGTAAACACAAGGTCAGATTCATTGTGAAGACCAATTGGTCTCTAGGGTCACAAAGCATTTAATGGATAACAGAGATTTTTCTGAGAAGGAAAGACTGCCTGGCTTAGTGCTGAACATGTTTTCCAAAAAGTGTACTGAGGATCAAAGAAAACATAATGGTATTAACACCACATTCTTTATGTCATATTTCTGGCATGATGGAGTAGATTCTCATTGCTCTCATATTCTGAACTTTTAATAAATAGCACAACTTTTGATGCTAGACAGACATAGCTGATGAACAAATACTCATCATCATCATTATCATCATCATCATGTGCCATACCGGTTGGCGTAGGTGATCATGTCCCTCCACAATCTTCTATCTACAGTGCATCGTATCATTTCTGTTGTTGACTGTTTTCCATGCCATGACACCAAACTATCCAGTATTTTCTCTCTTTGTCGCCCGCGATCTCTCTTTCCTTTTATTTTGCCAGTTGTAACCAAGTATTCCAACTTTCCTCTTCTCATGATGTGCCCGAAAAATGTTGATTGCTTCTTTATGATGTTTTTTAAGAGCTCCCTTTTTGTGTTGGCCTCTTTGAGAACTTCCTCATTGGTCTTTTTAGTTGTCCAGGGAACCTTCAACATTTTTCTGAGAAATCCCATCTCTGTGGCCTCTAATCGTCTTTTCATTTGTTTGTCCCTTGTCCATGATTTGCTTCCATAGGTCAGAATTGGTTCTATATAGCACCGATGAACTCTCTTTCTCATTTTTATTGACATAGATTTGTTGCATAAGATATTTTTCATTTTCTGAAATGCCATTTTGGCCTGAACTATTCTGCTTTTTATTTCTGTGGTGCATCTCCCATCTGATGTTATTATTGTGCCCAAGTATTTGAATCGTTGCACTTGTTTCAGATTTGTCTCGTTTATTTTTATGCTGCATGATGGTGGTGATTGTTTCTTCGATATAACCATTACTTCTGTTTTCTTACTATTCAGTCTGAGACCTTTCTTGTTGCTTTCTTCTACTATTATGTCTATCATTTCTTGTAGTTCATTCTCTGTCTCTGCTATTAAGACTGTCATCCGCATATCGCAAATTATTTATGTTGTGACCGTTGACTTCAATTCCTTTTTTGTCTACTATTGATCTCATAATATATTCGCTGTAAAGTTAAAACAAATCCGGCGACAGAACACAGCCTTGTCTGACTCCTTGCTTTATATATTGGAATTGTCCTGTTTGGTTGTTAATTCGTAATAGCTGCTGTTTGTTGCCAGTACATGTTTTTTATGATTCGCAGATCCTTGCCATCAATGTTTAATTTCTCCAGCATATTGATTATTTCCACATGCTTTACTTTGTCAAATGCTTTCGTGTAGTCTATAAAGCACATATATAGATCTTTCTTTACCTCTATAGATCTTTCTATCAATGTTCTTAAGATGTATATTGCATTATTGGTGCCCTTTCCTTCCACAAATCCACATTGTTCCTCACTTATTTCTAGTGTTATTTTGTTCCTTACACGTCTCATGATTATTCTTAGCAATATTTTGGTCATATGGCTCATGAGACTAATAGTGCGATGGTCTTCACAATCAGTGGCTCCTGACTTCTTCGGTATGGCTACAAAGATAGATTTTAGTAGATCTTCGGCTATGTGTCCAGTGTTTTATATGTCATTGAGTAATTTTGTTATGACTTGTACTCCCAGCTCACCTAATGCATTTATCTCTTTGATTGTTATATTGTCAGGACCTGGAGCTTTGCCTCTTTTCATGTGTTGAATTGCGTCCTCCACTTCACTCTGCATTATTGGTGGTCCTGTGTCTTCATTTGAATTGTTAAATTCTGGTCTTTCATCATCATAGAGTTGACAGACATATTCTGTCCATCTTTCCATTGTCTTCTCCTGTCCCATTATTATATTTCCTTCCTTTGATTTCACACATCCTGAAACTTTGACTTCTTTTCTTCCTGTTAATTCATTTAACTGCTTGTGCATAAATTTTGAGTCTTTCTATTGTTGTTTTTCCATTTCTTCACATTTCTGTTTTAACCATCCTTCCTTTGCTTCACTGCACTTGTTTTGGATCTCTTTGTGCAATATTTTGTATGTCCGTTCTTCTTTCTTATGTTTTCTTCTTTTGTCCATTAGTTTTAATATTTCTTCTGTCATCCATTTCTTTTTGTTGTTTCTTTTAGTCACTGGTATTACTTCTTTTGATGTTTGTTGAATCGATTGTTTGAGCATTTCCCACTGCTCCTGGATGTCCTGTATTTTCTCAATAGCATTATATCTATTTTGTACTATGCTGACATAGCTGTACTTATCACTCATTTGTTTATCTACTCTTAGCATATCTAGTTCTAATTTTATATTTTTGGTGATTTCTGTGCCTTCTGCAGTTTTATTCTTATCTTTCCAACTACTGGTGCATGGTCACTATTGCAATCTGCTCCTGGCCTTGTTTTAACCGATGTTAGCCCATTCCTGAATCTTCTCTGTACCAGTATAAAATCAATTTGATTGTGTACTTTTTTGTCTGGGCTTTGCCATGTCCATAGTCGCCTAGGGTGTTGTTTGAACCAGGTGTTACCTATAATCATTTCATGTGTCTTTGCCCAATCTATCCCCTCTGTCATTCGTCTCTCCAAGGCCATGTCCCCCAGTCACATTTTGCACTTTAGCTGTTCCTACCTTTGCATTGAAATCCCCTAATAATGAACAAATACAGATGTTGAATAAGTGCCTGTTAATAACTGATTGCTTCTTGTTGTCTCAGTTCTTATCTTCAGGTCTAATAAATTGTTGTATCTGCAAGTGTGTATGCATGTGTCAAGTGTGTGTGTGTTTCTTGACTTCATCACTTGATTGAAGCATGATATTTTTTTTTTTTTTGGTTAAGAAAGTGTCACCTTCTGTAAAACCTCTGTTCTATGTGCATCATTTTAGCTGCAACTGGCATTACATGGCATGGAAATACTCAGACTATCTCCTGGCCATTGTTCTGTTGAGTTATAGAGCTACTCTCATTAAGGGTTTTTGAATATTATTACCTTTTGTTTGTAAACCAAACACTTTTACTTTGAGTCTCATTGTGTGATTGAGTCACGCAGACTCCTCATGTTTACTTGTGATCTTTATTTGTGCAACCTGGAACAAGGGGATAAAATATTTAAATATAAGCCCAAACACAAAGTGTATGTGTGCACTGACACCAATGATTATGTTGAGATATTTTAATCATATCTCTATTTATTTATAGTAATCAACTTTTTCACAGAACGTATAGTTCAGAAAAGATTGCACTATTCAAATTATAACTGCATTGAAATAATTGTATAGAGTTTTAATATGTAAAACTTATAAAGACATCAAATAGAGAAAGCTTGCAATTGGTGTATTAATTAAGCATGCTTAAAGAGTTATTGTACTTTATTTATTGACATTTATGTCTGATTATGTTTAATGTTAACTGTCCTGTCTGAACATCAAAGGTTGGCAACAATCAATCTCCAACATTTTCTATCTCTAGCCTTGTTTGTACCTTCTGACAGCATGTGTCCACCACTTGATGTTTTACTCTTACCTACAGCACATTCCCTGTACTGTAACCTTCAGTGAGCTATCACATATTTATAATCTAACAAATATTTGAAGTGACACTTTTATCACTCACTTTATTTCATTTTTCAACCTGAAATTTTCCAGAATTTCTTTTCTGCCCGTCCTAAATTGTCTGCACATCCACAACTTACTCAGGGTTTCAACTCTGTTCTGCCTCCTAACCACTCATTGAATGACCATGTTTCTGCACCATATAACATTACATAATAAATAATTGTCACTGACAGTTTACTTTGTTATTTACTTACATATTTTCAAGATTGCTGAAATCATTTTGGCCCTTTCTGTTCTTCATTAATTTCTTTATAATATCTTTTTTTGGTGACCAAGACATAAGAGACTTGATACTATTTATACTTAGGATTGTCAGTTATAATAAAGTATGATTGAGCTTCTGTACAAAGAGTAACATATTCTTATTAAAATATATAAGTGAGTGTGTCACATATACATAAATGGCTGTATATAGATTCACTTTATTTTTGACTGGCTTTTCCTGTACATGAATTATTTTCAACTCAGAACACATTTAACACCACACTAAAATATACTGAACTGAATACATATAATCTGTAAACAGTACAAGCTGTTAAACTCTCACATCACACTGAATAAGGTGCTAATATGGTCATGGAATTGGGAGCCACTATAGCTCAGTGGTTAGTGAACTGGACTACAAAGGACAAGGGGTAGGGTTCGATCCCAACCGATGGCTTCCGGGTTCACCCAGCCTTAAATGGATACCGGATTTTTCTGGGAAAGTAAAGCGGCACGGGCGTAATACTGACCACATTACCCCGAAAATCATGTGCCGAAGGTCTGTAAAATTTATGGTCCATATAACACCATATTCCCTATGCGCCACTTGGCGTGACGGGGGCACTTTACTTTTTTTTTTATGGTCATGGAATACCAGCAATTTAGGCAAGAGAAACATTTTAATTTAAAACAAAAGGTTAATGAGATTGTGTCCAAAGACTGTAGTTTTTTCAATGTGCATAAGAATGGATTACTGCTATATTTATGATCTCCCTTTTGTGAACATTGTTCAGTATTCTTTTGCAACCAAAAAAAAGAATACCTCCACAATTAAGAGAGCTCTGTCAGTATAATTATTGATGAAAAGATTAAGATAAATATTTCCCTCTTTACTTCTTCTGGTGTCCACGACAAATCAGTCATGGCTCACATGTAACATCTTGTATTTATATTATTTTTTAATCATCTTTTCCCTTGTCATGGACCAACGAAGCTGTCAACAGTCAACATGCTCTGTGATGGCTTGTAAGGCAGCAACAAAGACCTTACAATTTGCAAGGTTCCCCAATTCTAGCCTCATTATTTTTCTCTGCCCACTGTTTTTCACCAGTTTGTATTTAGTTTGCCTTTCAGATCCCACTGGCTGTTTAGACTTTAGTAGTAAATCATTTTTATTTTTATTTTTAAAATGGCAAATCAGAGACATATCATTATTAATTATTATAAATAAAAGCACAATTTCTCTATTTTTGCACATGATTTTACCTTGTCAGTATAGAGATAGATAAGCAAGGGAGAAGCACTGGGAAATAATCATCTGCTGTTTATAGTGAGTCAGGGGGTAGGAATGTCACCAACAAAAATGTGCCTGTGGCATACATAGCTCATTTCTAATCTGATGACTCAAAGAGATTAATAATTGTTATTGGCTAGATATACTGTATTCCATCTCACAGCCAATACCCTGCTTCTTCCTATAGCACATGCTGTTCACATTTATTCCAGTCTATCTTTGAGAAGCCATCGTCTGTTAAGTCTTTAACATCACATATTGTGAGCTGCCACTTGCCCACTGACTGTAGCCCACACAGAAGCTCTATTGAGTTAATGTGCCAACGGTAAGGTGGGAAGTGTAGCCATGCCCTGCAATGATTAGGTCAATCTGATACGCATTTGTCTTCTTTGTCTCACAAGCTGCAACAACTAATTTCAACTGGGTGTCATGAAAGGAGACATTTTCTTCTCTAGGTCATATAATGATTTCATCTTCTCTAAGTCATATAATGATTTCATCTTCTCTAGGTCATATAATGATTTCATCTTCTCTAGGTCATATAATGATTTCATCTTCTCTAAGTCATATAATGATTTCATCTTCTCTAAGTCATATAATGATTTCATCTTCTCTAGGTCATATAATGATTTCATCTTCTCTAAGTCATATAATGATTTCATCTTCTCTAGGTCATATAATGATTTCATCTTCTCTAGGTCATATAATGATTTCATCTTCTCTAAGTCATATAATGATTTCATCTTCTCTAAGTCATATAATGATTTCATCTTGTGTACTTGATGAGTTTGGAGATTTGTCCTCCCACACAACAGCATTATGGTAGGATGCATAGTCCTTTATGGCATGATGGTCTATCCAGGGTGGGCAAGATAGTTTTCTTTATCCAATCCCTGAAAATAGGGAGCCGTGATAGCTCAGTGGTTAGTGAACTGGACTACAAAGGACAAGGGGTAGGGTTCAATCCCAACCGACAGCTTCCGAGTTCACCCAGCCTTAAATGGGTACCGGACTTTTTTCTGGGAAAGTAAAGCAGCACGGGTGTAATACCGACCACATTACCCCAAAAATCATGTGCTGAAGGTCTGTAAACTATAGGGTCACTAACACTATATTTCCCTATACACCACTTGGCGTGATGGGGGTACTTTACTTTTTTTACTACTAATCCCTGAAAATGTGTCCTTTCATTTGTGTGGAAAAGTCTCTTCCCTCTGTAGATTTTGCTTGGAAGATAAGCTGTGACAATTCATTGACAAACCAATTCTCTCTGATGCCAACATATGCAAGTACAATGCATTATCCATCACGCCTGTTTGGCAGTATGTGTTCATTAGTTGAAATGGCCTAAGTCACGATGACGCAAATAAGACCTTAAATGGCGTTAATGCTGCTCTCCCACTGACAAAAATTCCTATGTTTCTAATTTACATTCTGGATTCCTGTCTATGCAGCTTTCATTATTTTTTCCCGCCTTTCCACTATAAAAAATAGTTATTGTTTATGTAACGCCACTGACATTGCTGTGTCTGTTATTTCAGTTCATCTTGCAAATTTGCTAAAATAACAATTGCCGTCCTAATAGCTCAATGTTTATGATTGTTGCTTTTACCAGCTTCATGAGCATAAAAATACAGTTCAACTTCCAAGACAAATTTCACAAAATTGAAACTGTCAAAAAAAATTATTTTACTTTTACTCACAGAAATTATCAAATTTATATTATTGTATAAACAAATATAGATGTTCATTGCTAATATGAGAGATTCAGTGTCGTGAATTAAGCTGATCGTAAAATATTAAATCACTTATGATCACCCGTGCGGCGGCAAGCACAAAAACATAGATCTTCTCCAAATACGAATATAGCAAAAATAATCTGGTAAAAAAATTATTATATAATTACTGGGGAAAAAAATATGACTTTCACTTTTACTCACAGAAATTATGAAATTATATTTCTGTATCAACAAATAATGTTGTTCAATGTTAATAAGAGAGATTAAATGTCATGAATTAGGTGGATCATAATATAAAATATATAGTCGTGGTGTAATTTTTCTGGTAGTGGTGGGCTAGACAAACATTCCGGTCAGACTTTGCGGGAGGGAATTCTGTATTTGATGTCACAACTGCATAAAACTATGGTCGATGTTTTAAAGAAAAAGTTTTCAGATGTGCCTTTGCTGCTTAAAATTCTCCTTTCATTTTCTCTATCAACTGATTACCAATCTTTCTCAAATGTATGATGAGCATTGATCCACAATTCATACAAATATACAATGTCATAATCTTGCACCATTCTCTCTCAGATCTTCCTCAAGTATTTACTCTGTGAAGTATTCATTGTGGTAAGCAATGTTCCTGCTGCCTGCAGACTTTTTCAGAAGTGAAACCATCTTATCTTATAACTGTCCACACAGTAGTTTTTCCAAATGTAATATTGTATTCCTTTTGTTACTTTAAGTTTGCTGAGAGTGACAAGATGATTTTCCTGAAACATTTTCAAAACCTCACATCTAACAACATCTTTGTCAAAATCATCCACTTTTCTTTTTCTCCCTTGATTGGACAGCTAAAAAGACCAATGAGAAAGTTCTCAAAGAGGCCAACACAAAAAGGGAGCTCTTAAAAAACATCAGAAAGAAGCAATCAACATTTTTTGGGCACATCATGAGAAGAGGAAAGTTGGAATACTTGGTTACAACTGGCAAAATAAAAGGAACGAGAGATCGCGGACGACAAAGAGAGAAAATACTGGATAGCTTGGTGCCATGGCATGGAAAACAGTCAACAACAGAACTCATACGATGCACTGTGGATAGAAGATTGTGGAAGGACATGATCGCCAACGCCAACCGGTACGGCACATGATGATGATGATTGGCTGTAGCTTTTTTAGATTAAAAGTCCTGTCCACACCCAGCACGTGCTGTGTTCTCTAGTTCTAATATATTTTAGTATAATTGACTCCCTCTTCTAATCTTTGCAGAAGTGTCTGTACAACATTTAAGTTACTTTTTGCACAGTGATAAATTTACACTTTAAATTCATTATGATTTAGAGTATTGAGGTAGCTCACTCAACATGTAGCAACTAAAAACACCAATGTTGAGTTTTCAGACGTATTTTTATCTGTGAGTATATTTTTATGCCATTGAATGGGCTCCACCCGGAAAATCCTTGCACTTGGACATTTTTCAGGATTTTTTTCCACTTAAAATTTGAGTGTGTGCTCTTTATTGAACAGGAGAGGGGTTTGATGTAAAACCTTTAAATGTTTGCCCTTAAAGCCACGTGTGTTTTTTACATAAGCTATATAAGCAAAATCCTGCACTAGATCACTTTTATAGTTTACAGAAATATTGTATTAAGATCAGGAAAAATCTCTAAGGCTGCTTGAAAAATTTCACAGCAAAACACAAAACAATTTTAATCACAAAACGATTTTATTCACAGGTTTATCAACAGACTATAGTTTCTGATCTCTTTTGAGTATGTGAGCTAGTTTATAGGCTGTTTTGAGTATGTGATCTAGTTTCTGATCTCTTTTGAGTATGTGAGCTAGTTTCTGGGCTGTTTTGACTATAAGAACCAGGGTCTGCCAGTTACCATGTACAATCTCTCTTTGTTGCATCTCTAAGGTAGTTCTTTGTTATTCATTTTGCCATGGATACTCTGGAAACTTCCATCACATAATTTATATAAATTGGTGACAAATTTGATACTTTGTTTTCTGTGTATCTCCAGCAATGAGATTTATACAAGAGCACTAAAACTATGTAGCTTTCATAATCTTAGTTTAGTTTTTGTGTTGAACAGCATCGATCTTCAAACATTGTTTAGATTTACAAAAGCTATTGTGGTCTTATATATGATTGTATTATATTCACCAACTCTAGTCACAAAGCTTCCCAGGTTCACTGCTGTGAGCACCTAATTCTCTAGTATAACCTGTGTAGTATCCTAATATATTTAACATCACAGCTTTTGTCATTTTGATGCTCCTGTTCAGGTGGTCTGTGTTTGTGCCGTCTTTCTGTTATTTATTCAATGGATCAGACTAATAATGTGATGCCATCTGTTCATTTTTAAATTTTATAGTAAAGACTCCCTCCCCAAAGATTCCCTTTTAGGACATCCTTTATTGTACATTTCATACTCAAAACTGAAACATTAAAGAAGTGACTGATAAGAATCATCCTTATTGTGTGAAACAGTAAAGAAGTGATTGATAAGAATCATCCTTATTGTGTGAAACAGTAAAGAAGTGACTGATAAGAATCATCCTTATTGTGTGAAACAGTAAAGAAGTGACTGATAAGAATCATCCTTATCATGTTCCCATTTTCATCTTCAATGACTAGCTACGGTTACTTATGCTGCAATAAAATGTCTTGTGCTCTTGAGTATTTTTCACAATTTCAATTTGACAATGTGTCTGTCTGCTGTCAAAATCATTTTCAAATTATTTTCTTTGTCATTCTAAATGCTGCTCATTTTTGTTTCTGAGGTTGAAGATATGAACTTTTCCTTATTTCATATTTCCTGAACTTGTTTGCTCCATCCTTAAATTTAAGTCCTTGGCTTTGAAAAGTATTTATTGTATTCTGCTGAATATCTTGCAAGGCAATGAGTGTAATGTTTATTTATCAAACATAATTTTCTAAACAGTCTTCATCCAACAGTTCAGCATGTCAAATGTGTGATGACAGTCAGTTGTGTGATGGCAGTCAATTGTGTGATGACAGTCAGTTGTGTGATGGCAGTCAATTGTGTGATGACAGTCAGTTGTGTGATGACAGTCAGTTGTGTGATGGCAGTCAATTGTGTGATGACAGTCAGTTGTGTGATGACAGTCAGTTGTGTGATGACAGTCAGTTGTGTGATGACAGTCAGTTGTGTGATGGCAGTCAATTGTGTGATGACAGTCAGTTGCTTGATGATAGTCAAATGTGTGATGACAGTCTGTTGTGCGATGGCAGTCAAATGTGTGATGACAGTCAGCTGTGTGATGACAGTCAGTTGTGTGATGGCAGTCAATTGTGTGATGACAGTCAGTTGCTTGATGATAGTCAAATGTGTGATGGTAGTCAGTTGCGTTATGACAGTCAAATGTGTGATGGCAGTCAGCTGATTGATGGCAGTCAATTGTTTGATGGCAGTTAGTTGAGTGATGGCAGTCAGTTGTATGATGGCAATCAGTCAGTGATGGTAGTCAATTATGTGAAAGTCAGTTGTGTGATTGCAGTCACATGTTTGATGGCAGTCAGTTGTGTGAGGGCAATCAGATGTATGACGACAGTCAGATGTATGATGACAGTCAGATGCAAGATGGCAATCAGATGTGTGATGACAGTTACAATGTATGATAACAGTTAATGGTTAACATATAAGACAGTAGTTGTTAAACATTCCACATAACTATCATCAAGTGCTTTGAATGCAGCAAACCAAGATTCTGTCCTCAAAAATGATAGATATATATTATAAAGGCATATGTGATACAAAGTGTTGTCAGTTGTTCTATCTGTCTTTTCATTAATATATTCTATTTTAATCAGATGAGATCAGAGACATTTGTCAGTCTTGTGACTGGCTCTTATTATTTATCTTATTCTATAGTGGTGATAAAATATCTTTAAAAGAATTGAAAACTGGTAGAATAAAAATGTAGATAACAGAAGGAGTATCATGGTCTCCACCCCATGGGCTGGCTACAGCTTAAAAGGTCAATAGATAGTTGGTCCTCTGTTTCATTACTTCTCCTCTGACTTTGCTACACCTGAAACCTTATAAGTTTCTTATTCTTTTCTTCTTGCTTTTCGCTTGTGGCAAAAGGGCTGCATACTCTCCTTAAATCTCATAGCTTAGCATAGACATCTTTCACCCATGTATCTGGTATTAGTTAAGCTCTGTCTCTCACTCAGCTAATGAGCCACTGACTAAACACTTGTTTCAAGGACAAAACATTACTTTTGTTTGCTGACATTCCAATCAGCATTACAGGTAAAGCATAATTAAATATTGGCAGTAATATGCCACACTCCATGAATCATCTTTTGTGATATATTCTACAGTTTCCTATATACTGTCTTCATTCTAACTATCATATTAATTACAATTCTTTAGTCTATTTCCATATGATGTACTTTGATACAATCAAATAAGAACACTTTTAGTTGCAACTAATATTCTAGACTGTCTACATTATTGTCTGTGAAACTAAATATTAGTTTCCACTCTCTGAGTTGTTCCCATTACAACCTCCTATTCATCCTGCTGGTTGTTATCATGGAGATGTTGGTATCATGGAGTCACTTCTACAACCGATCCGAATATCTTGACTGTCTATCGGGTCTGCTCATCTCAGTAGCTTTTTTGTTCTGTTCGCACAACTACCGTAGTCAAGCCTGTTTTTCTTTATGTAAATTTACCAGGACATAATTTCTCCATGATTCAAGTTTCCCATTTGTTACAACTGTATCGTGTTCTACATATGTTCATTCCACTCATCTTAACAAAATGAGGTCACTCATATTCTATATCTTACTCTAATGTTAATGTCCATACGTCCATTGATTACTTAGCTTCCTTACACCATCAACTTACATATTACATCTTCCCTCTGCTACATTTCAACTGTGAAGCAGAAGAGGCCAACCAAGGTGTGAAAGACCACGCTCATGGGAGCTATATCTCCCAAACATGGGAAATGGTGAATGAGGTGGGAGCTATATCTCCCAAACATGGGAAATGGTGAATGAGGAAGGGGGGAAAAAAATACAATTTTGTTCTGTGAGGTCTCCCTTTGACAAATTTGTGACGAAAGTAGTTCCAGAAATGGTTGAGTGCTTGGTCTACATGTTGTACAGTCAGACTGTCAGGTTCATCAATACCTGGATGATTCTCATTATTTCTTACATGAGTGCATGTCTGTGGGACGAATTCCTACATCCAGAATGTAACAGCTTCTTTCTTGTAATTTCTCACTGAGTGATGACTCAACTGTTATATTCATCATTCTTGCTGATTTCTGTAATAAGTGTTCTTTTTTTGTTTCTTTTGTATGTGAATTTTACAGTTCTCTGTCTCCAGGTGATCTTTTTTCATTTTATTTCTCATTCATTTATTATCTTTAATCTTAAGTTTCATTTCTTCTTTGCTCACTTGTTAGCAGTTATTGCTGTAGTGTGATTTGCACTTTGCTACATCCTCCAGCACTAATCTGTTCAGGACTACTTTCTAGTTACAAAATATTGTAGACATTAGCAACAGGTGCACTTTCAACAAACTAATTAGTTAGACATCCAGCAATTCTAGAACCCACTATGATACTCTAAAAACATAAAATGATGGGAAAACAACAGTTTTCTTATGTGGCTTCGGGTCTGTTTTGCAGGCTGTCCAAAGGAAATCAAAATAACTTCTAAGGAAGGTGGTTGTGAGAGAGCTGAACTAGCTAACCCCCCTCCCCCCCCAACCCCCTCACAAAGTGGCTTTTACTAGGTCCCTGCCCTTTGTGGTTTAGCTGGAAGAGGTTGACAAACTAGCAAGAGTGGGGATTCACAAAAAGCAATCTTATCACAGGATATCAATGGAGGAAGCAAAAATACTAATCAAAGGAGTATATAGAAAGTCATGGCAGACTAGAATAAGCAGTAAACCTCTTCACAATTCTATCCTGAATAGAACAAAACAGACCCCAATCTTCCTACTGAGTTCAGGCAAGGCAACAGTAGACTATCACCCACTTGTACAGAAGGCTAAAGACAACACCCCCACAGTGCGAATGCCAAGCTGGTCTACAGACTCCAGAACATATTTTGATAAAAAGTGAACAATCCAAAGAACTGAATTCTGGCCCCAATATCAGCAGTTTGCATCAAACTGTGGGCTACTTAATATGACCTCCTACTAATGATTACAGTCATAGAGTGGCTCATCCTTTTGTCTGATATCTTCAGCATAATAAATTGACACTAAGAAGAAGTGAACTCAGGCCCCAATGGACTCATTCACATTAAGCCTAGTGGTTATGTCTGAACTCAAGATAGAGCTTATTAGGGATTTACAGCAGAAAGTACTTTATGTTTGTACTCAGTGTGAAGTCATCTATAATCATTTTGTTTGTTTGTGAAGTGTATGTTTGTGGTCAGTTTAGTGTTATTTAGGATCTTGTTCTTTGTGAAGTATATCTTTGTGCTGAGGATAAAATACTGTATGTGTTTGTGTGAACTACTTTATGTATGCACAAAGTGAAAAGTATTTGATCTTTGTTGTGAGAAGTTCCTGACTAGTGTACTCAGTGGGTGCTATTATTATGTGCTGAAGGAAAAAAAACTCTGAGAAAGTTTAAACATATAGTTGTCTATATTAATGTGCTAGCTAATAACTCTTTATGAGCTTGTGTAATGCCTCACTTGTGACTAATTGTGAAGCTGCTTACATATGTATTCAATGTCTCACTCATTACATATGACTTAGATGTTTAATGTATGTGTACCCTTTGTGAATCTGAATTGAGTGTATTATCTGCTTAAAGCAGAAAAGAAAAGGATTACCCAAGATCCTGTATTCAGTATATGTGCCATATGATTTTTTAAAAGTAACAACTGTGTTGATGATATGTACATGAAACTCAGTAACTTGTATGTTTTTCATCTTGTTGACAATGCTGCAAAAGTGACACAACACATTTAACTATTCACTTGTTCTCTGTCCTCTTTTCCCTTTCAGCTTTGAAGTAAACTATCTCAATCCTTACATAGCACTCAATTTTACTCCAGAAATAATCATTTGAGTGGTTTTTAATTTACACTGAACAAAGCCAGCAAAAGTCATCACTGTATTTATCACAATGGTTTATTGCAGAACACAATTGTGAGAGACCAATCTGACTGTAGGAGATGCCAGGAAGGATAACTAACTACCCTGGGTCTCCACTCAGAATTTCCTGTTTGAGATTTACTTATTACTCTATATTTTTGCCTACAAGAATAGGAATATAGAATGCTTTTGAAGCTACAACTCTGACCAGTGAGCTAGAAAACAAATCTGTTATTGTTTTCATGTTTAAGAGCCTTTTGTGACAAATACTTCTATTAATGATGGATGTTTTCTTCATTTCCTAAGTTGTTTTTTCTTTTCATACAGTGACAAAAATACAGACCCTGGACTGTAGCAGCCAGATTGGTGAAGTAACTCTTACTATAGTTCTTTCAGAAATTCATGCCCACAGAGTTTATTAATTATCTCGGAAACTGATGAATTTCTGTAATTCTTTTTCATGAAATCTAATTTTTTCACCAACCTTAAGATTTTATAACATTTAAGTACAAAGGTAGTCTGAATTTTGCACAAATTGTTTTTTGTTATATAATTTTAGGAAAATATCAAACCGTGTGCTCCAAACATTATATTTTACTGTAAATTATGTTGTTTTTCTAACAAACCTCTCAGTGGATTGCATCTTACAAGTTACGGTTCAGTGAGCACGAGATGGTGCTAAGATTGTGTGGAGAGCACGCAAAATTTGACTTTTTAAACAGTGAGTTGATTACAACAAATGTGGGTATTGTAAATTCCTAAAAATTAGGACAACCAAGAAAATCATATTTGTATATACCTCAAAGAAGCAAAAATATTTCCTAAATGCATGACAGTAGGGGTAAAAAATCAGACTTAAGGTCTGTGAAAAAAATAAGATTTCATGAAAAAGAATTTCAGAAATTCATCAAACAGTTTTTGAGATAATTAATCAACTCTGTGGGCAGGAATTTCTGGACGAGCTATAGCTATTCCTTCAGTTATTTGTTTGCTATTGATAGATGCTATTTTGTTGGAGTTACTTCTGTTGTGTATTTAATTTCTAGAAAACTCAAGATATGAACTATAGTCAACAAAGCTCAGTCAATTTGATGCACAAAAGCAGTGAAGTGTCATTTTTTTTTTTTTGTATTTGCATATTTATCAAGTTTATAATTTCTTTTAGCGTTCCTAACATTGTTTTACTATATTAATGATTCCAGAATGTTCACAACATTGTGTCAGTTTGAAACAAAGACCCATACAGACGTTTCTTTTAACCAACCGTTTCACTTTAATAAAGATCAAATATGACTTATTTTTCTGACTTCACATAATACATGTAAATAGTTTTTACATTTATACTGTGTTGTCTTGGTTTATTAATAATTAATTATTAAAATAATCAGCTTCGCCACATACAGGGCAGCCTATGAGAGCTGAGTCCTTCCCAATAGAGGATATAAAGTGTGCCTAAAGAGAGGTCTTTTAGTTTACTGATCATCTTAATTTTGGTGGTCTCATTTAGTTTCTACCTCAAAAAGAGAAATATTCAAATCACTTATTTAAATGGACAAACACCTGGCTACTACCCACTAATTTTAAAAAAAACTACATGCACAATTTTCAGCCTATCAAGAGACACACTCTGTGCAAATTTCAAGAGAAAAATACCACCCACTTCCTATTGACCAAAACCCAACATATCTTGGCATCACCATGGATCACAGAATGACATGGATAAATCAGATAGACAAAGCAAACAAAAGAGCCAGAAAACGAACAGATATTATGAAGAAATTAGCAGGAATGAACTGGGGGGCAGACAGCAATATATTGAAACAACTATACATAGGAAGATAAGACCAGTCCTAGAGTGTGGAGTCACAGCCTGGGCTACAGCTTCCAAATCACAGCTTAGCAAAATTAACAGAACACAAAACCAGGCTGCCCGTATCATCACTGGTGCTATGACATCTACACCTATCATGACTAGAAACAGTAACAGGTTTACAACCTTTGGAAGATAAAACGGAAAACTAAAGCAATGCAACAAGCGGAGAAATACAAAAAGCTCCCTACCACCCAATGCACCAAAGAACAACCGGTTGATAGCTTTGTGGATTGTGTTTAATTGTTAGTTGATATCTTTGTGGATTGTGTTTAATTGTTAGTTGATAGCTTTGTGGATTGTGTTTAATTGTTAGTTGATAGCTTTGTGAATTGTGTTTAATTGTTAGTTGATAGCTTTGTGGATTGTGTTTAATTGTTAGTTGATATCTTTGTGGATTGTGTTTAATTGTTAGTTGATAGATTTGTGGATTGTGTTTAATTGTTAGTTGATAGCTTTGTGGATTGTGTTTAATTGTTAGTTGATATCTTTGTGGATTGTGTTTAATTGTTAGTTGATAGCTTTGTGGATTGTGTTTAATTGTTAGTTGATAGCTTTGTGGAGTTGTGTTTAATTGTTAGTTGATAGCTTTGTGGATTGTGTTTAATTGTTAGTTGATAGCTTTGTGGAGTTGTGTTTAATTGTTAGTTGATAGCTTTGTGGATTGTGTTTAATTGTTAGTTGATAGCTTTGTGGAGTTGTGTTTAATTGTTAGTTGATAGCTTTGTGGAGTTGTGTTTAATTGTTAGTTGATAGTTTTGTGAATTGTGTTGAGCTGTTAGTTCATAGCTTTGTGGATTGTTTAGTTGTTAGTTGATAGATGTGTGGATTGTGTTTAATTGTTTGTTGTTGATAGATGTATGGATTGTGTTTAATTGTTAGTTGATAGATGTGTGGATTGTGTTTAATTGTTTGTTGTTAATAGATGTATGAATTGTGTTTAATTGTTAGTTGATAGATGTGTGGATTGTGTTTAATTGTTAGTTGATAGATGTGTGAATTGTGTTTAATTGTTTGTTGTTAATAGATGTATGGATTGTGTTTAATTGTTAGTTGATAGATGTATGGATTGTGTTTAATTGTTAGTTGATAGATGTGTGGATTGTGTTTAATTGTTAGTTGATAGCTTTGTGGATTGTGTTTAGTTGTTAGTTGATAGATGTGTGAATTATGTTTAGTTGTTTGTTGATAGGTGTGTGGATTGTATTTAATTGTTAGTTGTTGATAGATGTGTGAATTGTGTTTAGTTGTTTGTTGATAGATGTGTGAATTGTGTTTAGTTGTTTGTTGATAGATGTGTGAATTGTGTTTAGTTGTTTGTTGATAGATGTGTGAATTGTGTTTAATTGTTAGTTGTTGATAGATGTGTGAATTGTTCAGTTGTTTGTTGATAGATGTGTGAATTGTGTTTAGTTGTTTGTTGATAGATGTGTGAATTGTGTTTAGTTGTTTGTTGATAGATGTGTGAGTTGTGTTTAATTGTTAGTTGTTGATAGATGTGTGAATTGTGTTTAGTTGTTTGTTGATAGATGTGTGAATTGTGTTTAGTTGTTTGTTGATGGATGTGTGAATTGTGTTCAGTTGTTTGTTGATAGATGTGTGAATTGTGTTTAGTTGTTTGTTGATAGATGTGTGAATTGTGTTTAATTGTTAGTTGTTGATAGATGTGTGAATTGTTTAGTTGTTTGTTGATAGATGTGGGAATTGTTTAGTTGTTTGTTGATAGATGTGTGAATTGTTTAGTTGTTTGTTGATAGATGTGTGGATTGTGTTTGGTTGTTGATAGATGTGTGAATTGTGTTGAGCTGTTAGTTGATAGATATGTGAATTGTGTTTAGCTGTTAGTTGATAGCTTTGTGGATTGTGTTTAATTGTTAGTTGATAGATGTGTGAATTGTGTTAAGCTGTTAGTTGATAGATGTGTGAATTGTGTTTAGTTGTTGATAGATGTGTGAATTGTGTTTAGCTGTTAGTTGATAGCTTTGTGGATTGTGTTTAATTGTTAGTTGATAGATGTGTGAATTGTGTTTAGCTGTTAGTTGATAGATGTATGAATTGTGTTTAGTTGTTTGTTGATAGATGTGTGAATTGTGTTTAGCTGTTAGTTGATAGCTTTGTGGATTGTGTTTAATTGTTAGTTGATAGCTTTGTGGATTGTGTTTAATTGTTAGTTGATAGATGTGTGAATTGTGTTGAGCTGTTAGTTGATAGATGTGTGAATTGTGTTTAGTTGTTGATAGATGTGTGAATTGTGTTTAGTTGTTGATAAACTCACGGTTGTTTATTTTCATCTCATAGTGGCATTATAAACTTTGTAAGTTTATGCGACATTCATAGATGAAGATGTTCTGAACTTACTAAATTATCCTCCTGTCAAAACTGATAGTTTATGGAAGTGGTTCTGTGACACCACACACACACAACATCACATGTTTAACTCAAGTCTATATTTGTCTACCAATGATATTTTAGGTGTCAAATTCCATAACAAAAAGATCAAAGGTTGATAAATCTGAGTGTTTCCGGGAGATACGATATTCCATTTTTAACCACAAAAGTGTTTTTTTCTTCATTGATACAGCTTTTTGTGATCACTTTGAATGTATAATAGAGGCATGTGTATTTTATCTCCAAGGAAGGATGCAAATCAACTAAAGTTACTGTGATAAACAACTGTGAGCTGTGTGAATTGTGTTTAGCAGTTAATTTTTGTTTAGTGAATTAAAACGCACAGGAAGTCTCCACTTCTCTGTTCAATATAACAGAAACGTCGATCGTTAGTACGAATTCATCATCATCATCATCATTGAGTGCCTTCTCCGCAATGAAGTTTGGCTACCATGGATCGCCATTCTACTCTGTTTCTTGCTTTGATGGTGCAGGCTGTCATAGATTGACTTGTCCATCTTTTGATGTTACTCGTCCATGTTAGTTTTGGTCTGCCTCTGCCTCGTTTACCTTGTATTTTTCCTTCCAATATTACTTTTAGTAGGCTGTTGTGTCTTTTAACATGCCCCAAAAATTTCATTTGTCTTGTCTTAATTGTATTTAGTAGTTCTCTTTTTATTTTCAGTTGTTTTAAAACTTCATCGTTTGTTATCTTTTGTTTCCATCCAATTCTACCTATTCTTCTATAAATCCACATTTCAAAGGCTTCAATTTTCTGCTCTGTTTTCTTGTCTAATGTCTATGTTTCTGCACCATACAGGAATATTGGGAAAATGTAACATTTTGCCATTCTTAGTTTCAGCCCTGTTGATATTTGTTATGTACGAATTAAAAGAAAATTACTTTCGTTCTGAGAGAACATGCCAGGATGTAGTAGGCAAGATCAGGTGTGCCAAGTCACTCGTACATGTAACGACAATAAACAGTGGGAACAGCCTCCCTGGTGGAATAATGCGGTGGGAACGTTTTGGATGGACAAGAGGAGAGCCATCAGGGCAAAAGAGAGTGGCACCGCTCTGCCTGGGCACACCTTGTTACTGATGAAAGAGATGGACAAGAGGAGAGCCATCAGGGCAAAAGAGAGTGGCACCGCTCTGCCTGGGCACACCTTGTTACTGATGAAAGAGATGGACGAGAAAATTGTTTATTTTAAGAAAGAGGTCCAAAATGTAAAAAGTTAGAAGTGTGTTGAGTTTTGCGAAAGAGTACGAAACAACAAATCTTTAAAACTTTTCTGGAGATTACACAAAAATATGAGCAGTGCTGTAAAGAACAAGATATTCCTGATTTCCGGACTGCATATGTTACCCGGCAGAGAACAGATGAAAATAAGGGGAGTGCTCTTTTCGAACACTATCTGGCATGGAGTGATCAGAAGGACTTGGCCGCACCATCCCCAGAACAGCTGTTTCATAATTGTGTGGGGATCGGGACATAGATCTGCTTGTTGGGGTGGACGGTATCAGGGCAGCACTACGTGGCGTTAAAAACTGTGCTTCACATCCAAATGGCATCCGGGACACGATAATATCAAAGATTTGTTTGATAATGAACTGACAGACAACGACAATAGCAGCTTCAAGAACTCAACTATTAGGAGAAGCTGGATGAACTGACAGACAACGACAATAGCAGCTTCAAGAACTCAACTATTAGGAGAAGCTGGATGAACTGACAGACAACGACAATAGCAGCTTCAAGAACTCAACTATTAGGAGAAGCTGGATGAACTGACAGACAACGACAATAGCAGCTTCAAGAACACCAACTATTAGGAGAAGCTGGATGAACTGACAGACAACGACAATAGCAGCATCAAGAACTCAACGATTAGGAGAAGCTGGATGAACTGACAGACAACGACAATAGCAGCTTCAAGAACTCAACTATTAGGAGAAGCTGGATGAATTGACAGACAACGACAATAGCAGCATCAAGAACTCAACTATTAGGAGAAGATGGATGAACTGACAGACAACGACAATAGCAGCTTCAAGAACTCAACTATTAGGAGAAGCTGGATGAACTGACAGACAACGACAATAGCAGCTTCAAGAACTCAACTATTAGGAGAAGCTGGATGAACTGACAGACAACGACAATAGCAGCATCAAGAACTCAACTATTAGGAGAAGCTGGATGAACTGACAGACAACGACAATAGCAGCTTCAAGAACTCAACTATTAGGAGATGCTGGATGAACTGACAGACAACGACAATAGCAGCTTCAAGAACTCAACTATTAGGAGAAGCTGGATGAATTGACAGACAACGACAATAGCAGCTTCAAGAACTCAACTATAAGGAGAAACTGGATGAACTGACAGACAACGACAATAGCAGCTTCAAGAACACCAACTATTAGGAGAAGCTGGATGAACTGACAGACAACGACAATAGCAGCTTCAAGAACACCAACTATTAGGAGAAGCTGGATGAACTGACAGACAACGACAATAGCAGCATCAAGAACTCAACTATTAGGAGAAGCTGGATGAACTGATAGACAACGACAATAGCAGCTTCAAGAACTCAACTATTAGGAGAAGCTGGATGAACTGATAGACAACGACAATAGCAGCTTCAAGAACTCAACTATTAGGAGAAGCTGGATGAACTGACAGACAATGACAATAGCAGCTTCAAGAACTCAACAAATTAGGAGAAGCTGGATGAACTGACAGACAACGACAATAGCAGCTTCAAGAACACCAACTATTAGGAGAAGCTGGATGAACTGACAGACAACGACAATAGCAGCTTCAAGAACTCAACTATTAGGAGAAGATGGATGAACTGACAGACAACGACAATAGCAGCTTCAAAAACTCAACTATTAGGAGAAGCTGGATGAACTGATAGACAACGACAATAGCAGCTTCAAGAACTCAACTATTAGGAGAAGATGGATGAACTGACAGACAACGACAATAGCAGCTTCAAAAACTCAACTATTAGGAGAAGCTGGATGAACTGATAGACAACGACAATAGCAGCTTCAAGAACACCAACTATTAGGAGATGCTGGATGAACTGATAGACAACGACAATAGCAGCTTCAAGAACACCAACTATTAGGAGAAGCTGGATGAACTGACAGACAACGACAATAGCAGCTTCAAGAACACCAACTATTAGGAGAAGCTGGATGAACTGACAGACAACGACAATAGCAGCTTCAAGAACACCAACTATTAGGAGAAGCTGGATGAACTGACAGACAACGACAATAGCAGCTTCAAGAACTCAACTATTAGGAGAAGATGGATGAACTGACAGACAACGACAATAGCAGCTTCAAGAACACCAACTATTAGGAGAAGCTGGATGAACTGATAGACAACGACAATAGCAGCTTCAAGAACTCAACTATTAGGAGAAGCTGGATGAACTGACAGACAACGACAATAGCAGCTTCAAGAACTCAACTATTAGGAGAAGATGGATGAACTGACAGACAACGACAATAGCAGCTTCAAGAACACCAACTATTAGGAGAAGCTGGATGAGCTGACAGACAACGACAATAGCAGCATCAAGAACTCAACTATTAGGAGATGCTGGATGAACTGACAGACAACGACAATAGCAGCATCAAGAACTCAACTATTAGGAGATGCTGGATGAACTGACAGACAACGACAATAGCAGCTTCAAGAACTCAACTGTTAGGAGAAGCTGGATGAACTGACAGACAACGACAATAGCAGCTTCAAGAACTCAACTATTAGGAGAAGCTGGATGAACTGACAGACAACGACAATAGCAGCATCAAGAACACCAACTATTAGGAGAAGCTGGATGAACTGATAGACAACGACAATAGCAGCTTCAAGAACTCAACTATTAGGAGAAGCTGGATGAACTGACAGACAACGACAATAGCAGCTTCAAGAACTCAACTATTAGGAGAAGCTGGATGAACTGACAGACAACGACAATAGCAGCTTCAAGAACACCAACTATTAGGAGATGCTGGATGAACTGACAGACAACGACAATAGCAGCTTCAAGAACTCAACTATTAGGAGAAGCTGGATGAACTGACAGACAACGACAATAGCAGCTTCAAGAACTCAACTATTAGGAGAAGCTGGATGAACTGACAGACAACGGCAATAGCAGCTTTAAGAACTCAACTGTTAGGAGAAGCTGGATGAACTGACAGACAACGACAATAGCAGCATCAAGAACTCAACTATTAGGAGAAGCTGGATGAACTGACAGACAACGACAATAGCAGCTTCAAGAACTCAACTATTAGGAGAAGCTGGATGAACTGACAGACAACGACAATAGCAGCTTCAAGAACTCAACTATTAGGAGAAGCTGGATGAACTGACAGACAACGACAATAGCAGCATCAAGAACTCAACTATTAGGAGAAGCTGGATGAACTGACAGACAACGACAATAGCAGCTTCAAGAACACCAACTATTAGGAGATGCTGGATGAACTGACAGACAACGACAATAGCAGCTTCAAGAACACCAACTATTAGGAGAAGCTGGATGAACTGACAGACAACGACAATAGCAGCTTCAAGAACGCCAACTATTAGGAGATGCTGGATGAACTGACAGACAACGACAATAGCAGCTTCAAGAACTCAACTATTAGGAGATGCTGGATGAACTGACAGACAACGAAAATAGCAGCATCAAGAACTCAACTATTAGGAGAAACTGGATGAACTGACAGACAACGACAATAGCAGCTTCAAGAACTCAACTATTAGGAGAAACTGGATGAACTGACAGACAACGACAATAGCAGCATCAAGAACTCAACTATTAGGAGAAGCTGGATGAACTGACAGACAACGACAATAGCAGCTTCAAGAACACCAACTATTAGGAGATGCTGGATGAACTGACAGACAACGACAATAGCAGCTTCAAGAACACCAACTATTAGGAGAAGCTGGATGAACTGACAGACAACGACAATAGCAGCTTCAAGAACGCCAACTATTAGGAGATGCTGGATGAACTGACAGACAACGACAATAGCAGCTTCAAGAACTCAACTATTAGGAGATGCTGGATGAACTGACAGACAACGAAAATAGCAGCATCAAGAACTCAACTATTAGGAGAAGCTGGATGAACTGACAGACAACGACAATAGCAGCATCAAGAACACCAACTATTAGGAGAAGATGGATGAACTGACAGACAACGACAATAGCAGCTTCAAGAACACCAACTATTAGGAGAAGATGGATGAACTGACAGACAACGACAATAGCAGCTTCAAGAACACCAACTATTAGGAGAAGATGGATGAACTGACAGACAACGACAATAGCAGCTTCAAGAACGCCAACTATTAGGAGATGCTGGATGAACTGACAGACAACGACAATAGCAGCATCAAGAACTCAACTATTAGGAGAAACTGGATGAACTGACAGACAACGACAATAGCAGCTTCAAGAACTCAACTATTAGGAGAAACTGGATGAACTGACAGACAACGACAATAGCAGCTTCAAGAACTCAACCTTTCACAGTAAGTACCCGTAGGATGACCACAGAGATCATGGCAGTAACTAAAGCAACGTCCTGGCTAGAAACACGACCTTTCACAGTAAGTACCCGTAGATTGACCACAGAGATCATGGCAGTAACTAAAGCAACGTCCTGGCTAGAAACACGACCTTTCACAGTAAGTACCCGTAGATTGACCACAGAGATCATGGCAGTAACTAAAGCAACGTCCTGGCTAGAAACACAACCTTTCACAGTAAGTACCCGTAGATTGACCACAGAGATCATGGCAGTAACTAAAGCAACGTCCTGGCTAGAAACACAACCTTTCACAGTAAGTACCTGTAGATTGACCACAGAGATCATGTCAGTAACTAAAGCAACGGCCTGGCTAGAAACACAACCTGTTATTAAGTGTGCTATCTGGGTGATTCGATGAGCTTGCTCATGAATATGGAAAGAGACTGGATATGAAAGCAGTGGTTGATGTCACTAAAGAACTCAGGTCTGACTGAGATCTGTTTCATCTTTGTTCCTGAACACTCCGATGTGAGAGGAAACGAGCGAGCCTAACTGGAACAATTGTAGTTAATGGTGGACCGGGATGATATTCTGAATGCCTTCGGGGAGGTAGGGCGCGTCTGTTATTCAGTCAACGATCATAAATCTACAGGCATGTTCAAACTGCACGAACTTCAGGTCAAATCTGGAGAAGTCTGAAATGAGCACTCCGCCGGGAAACAGACGACAATAACAAATCAACACAGAACTGAAGTCGTCAGTCTCAACACACTGATGGACATTCTGGGGAGGAGGTCTAAGGCACTTATGAACACATCCGGTATGCAATGAGGATGACCCGTCGACTAAACTAAGCTAGAAAGATGCATGCAAAGTGTAGTTGTTAAAACTAATCGTGTAATGTTACAGTAGATAATGTAAACAATTTATATGTGACCTTTAGCTTCTTGGGAGCCGCGATAGCTCAGTGGTTAGTGAACTGGACTACAAAGGACAAGAGACGGCTTCCAAATACATCAGCCTTTAATGGGTACCGGGTTTTTTCTGGAAAAGTAAAGCGGCACGGGCGTAATACTGACCACATTACCCCAAAAATCATGTACATATGGTCTGTAAAAATTATGGGCACTAACACCATTTTCCATATACGCCACTTGGCGTGATAAGGTAATTTACTTGACTTTAGCGTCTTGATAGACGGTTGGTAAAAAAGCAAACATAATTAGTCAGTAGTTTGGTAAAATTGAGTTATTAACGTTGTCGTCATCATTGCACTCCGAACATGTCCATAGGTGCTCAAATCCCCTCCTCAGCAAGTCTGGCAGTGTCCAGCGACTGACAACTCCAGTTCTGTGTTGGTTGATTAGTCTTCATACACGTCCGCTACGTTTCTCGTTTCTGGCTGTGCCCATCTTAACTCCCATCTCTTTCATCCGAAGGAGTGACGTGGGCTCATGGTTGTTGAAGTCCTGTGTCCTTCCCACTTCCCGGATGGCATTGATGATGTCCGCCCGATCCATTCATTGGTTGACCGACCGTCCTCAACTAGCGTGCTAGCTAACCTGTCCGATTTTTCATTTCCCCGTACTCCCGTATGACCCGGTGACAAAGGTGACCTTACATATTTTTGACTTCTGCAATGACTCTACCCATTGCATACATACAGATCCCACCTCCACTTTTCTTATCATGCTCACCGAATCACTCAGTATACATGTGTGGGTGTAGTCTTGTGACTCTAACCAGATGAATGCCTTGGTAACTGTCATCACCACCATCGTCATGCTACTCATGACAATAATGTATGCACCTCTGTCTTCCTTGACTATTCAGCCTATCGAACGTGCTGTAAATGTCTATGCACTCCTTTGGTGTCGTATTGCAGTTTGGTAAAATAGTAATGCCTTTTGCTGGATGATGTTTTACTGACAAGCTTCTCTCGTGGCCGAATGTGTCAATATTGGATAGACAGATTCGACACAGAATGAACAAGAAAGGAAGACTAGTCGGTCATCCTGCCGTTTCAATTTAGTCCATTTGGAGACTGACCCAGCTCAGGAACACAGGGAAGTGACAATTTTTATTATTTTTCCTCTCTTTAGTATCTAGCATATTATCGCCATGTAGTTAGATTTGTTAATATATCGTTATATATAATTTGTGTGTTTGTTGTTCGTCCAGATGAAGGCCTACTTAGCCGAAACGTCGACTTTTGTTTCGTCCATTACCACGTAAAGCTGTCACCATACCACTTTTTTCTTCTTTTCTTTAGTATTGCTATTATCTTCAGCT
This sequence comes from Megaustenia siamemsis, assembly GCA_032433765.1. Classification (NCBI taxonomy): domain Eukaryota; kingdom Metazoa; phylum Mollusca; class Gastropoda; order Stylommatophora; family Ariophantidae; genus Megaustenia; species Megaustenia siamemsis. The sequence continues at coordinate 22,949,746 of JAVIAB010000024.1, read as the reverse complement.
TTACAGCAGCTTCGCATCTCTGCGCATCTTGATGCCTTTACCCCTTCCAAGGGTAATACCCTGGTACCCATTTCTGCCAACGGTTGGGTCGACCGTGGGGGTATTTTTTTCCCAAGCACGAGTACAACTCACACTGCTCCCAGCGGGAATCGAACACGGGTTGTCCGAACGTCGGTAGTCCAGTCGGGTGGTTTTCCCAAATAGGCTACCGAGTGCGCCCCCCCCCCCCCCCTTTTACAACACAGATAGACACATTTCTATGACGTCACGATTTTGTGTAGAGCAAGTCCAGTAACCGAGTTCAGGTTCGGTAATCAAGTCACAGGAATTCAGGAAGTGGTCACTGGTCACCAATGAAAGATAAACATTGGACTGGCTGTTTCACCAATTGTGTTGGTTATACCACAAACCTAACAAAAGTTACTGTGGTCGTTCATCTCATATTATAATTTTAGAAGTGTTTAGGTAAATATAATTTTATAAATCTTTACTACTCATTACAAATAACAAATCTACTACTATCACCTACATTTACATTTACAGTGTTTAATTTTAATTTAATTATGAATTATGATATTCGATATTGATAATTGATATTATTTTATATTATAATTGATTTTTAAAAATTGTTATAATTACAAATTAAATCTACTCATGTCTACTGACTGACTGTCTTCACACACTCAAACATATAATATACCATAATATACGCAACAATCACAAATGATTACATATTAATATACTACTATGTCAATTATTATTTACTCTTTCGGGTCTTTCGTACCTTAGACAATTATTATGAATGGATACAGTTGAGTCTTAATCGCTAATAACGGCTAATAAGTGAAAATGAGTTACATTAAGAAGACATTAAGTGAAAGAAAGCAAAAATAAAGGACTCAGCCTCAGCAAAAAGACAGAAGTAATGGTAACAACAAAGAAAATGACATCACCTCAGTGCATAATAAAATAAAGACAAGTGGAACAATATTAAAACGGGTAAATCAAGTAAATGAATTTAAATATTTAGGAACTTTGTTAACCTCAGACGGAAGATGTAGGTGAGATTGCAGAATGGCTCAGGCAGCTTTCTACAAAAATTAGGAAGTTACTATACATCCATTTTTGACAATAGAAACAAGAAAAATAGTTATTAGATGTTTTGTAGAGCCAGTCTTAACATATGGATGTGAATCATGGACAATAGGACAACAAACAAGAAAATCACTGGAGGTTGTAGAAATGTGGTTTTACAGAAGTATGTTGAGAATACCATGAAAAGTAATGAAAGTGTTCTGAAAGAGGTCAAAGCAAAAAGATAGCTAATTTCCAATATTAGGAAGAAACAATCATCATTTTTTGGCCATGTAATGAGAAGGGAACAGCTGGAGTATATTGTAACAAACTGGGAAAATTGAGGGATGAAGAGATAGAAGGAAGCAAAGAGAAAAGATACCAGACAGCTTACGAGAATGGCTTGGCAGAAGGTCAACAAAAGAAATTATAAATAACTGTCGAGATCAAAAGTTGTGGAGAGACATGATCACCTACGCCAGCAAGCCCGGCACTTGATGATGACCTAAAATAATAAGATTTTTGTCGATCAAATCAATGCTGCTGAATACAGCGATAGATTTCAGAGACAAAATTTGTCTTGGACATACCTTGCCTCATGGTTTAAGTTTAATATTAATGTACATGTTAAATGAAGCTTTATTTTTATCAATAAATTAACATATTGTATATAACATTTTTTATTTTACAAAGTTTAATAGATTTTGAAGCTGAAACACCAGCAGCAGAATTAGATGTAAATTTAGATGACTTCACCTTGAGCGAAATAGAAACCACCTTAAAGCTTATGACCAATAACAAGGCTGTTGGAGAGGATAAGTTAACAGCTGAGATCCTCAAGGCAATTGATAGACACAATCTAATACATCTCCAAAAAATGTTCAACATCATTTGGAAAACAGAGAAGACGCCTCATAAATGGAAAAAAGGAATCATTGTTAAGATTCCAAAAAAGGGCAATCTTAGAGATTGTAACAACTGGAGGGGCGTGACACTTTTGTCAGTTGCCTCAAAGTTATTCTGCAAAATCATCCTAAACAGAATAAAGGATTCAATAGATACAGTAATGCGTGAAGAACAGGCTGAGTTTAGAAAAGGGAGAAGCTGCCTTGACCACATTTTCACTCTACGACTTATATTGGAGGAACACATTGAAAAGCTAAAACTTTTTGTACTTAACTTCATCGACTTCAAAAAAGCATTTGATAGTATTCATAGAGATTATTTGTGGAAAATTCTGAAGCAATATGGCTTACCATCAAAAATCATAAATATTATCAAAGACGTACATGTATGATGGTTACACATGTGCAGTTCGAACAGAGGAAGGATTGAGCGAATGTTTCCCAATAGAAACTGGGGTTAAACAAGGATGTATTTTATCGCCCTTGTTATTTGGAATTGTTGTGGACTTCATAATGAAGAAATGCTGCACTGGTAATAAAGGCATCGAATGGATACAAGGAGACCATTTAGAGGACCTCGACTTTGCTGATGACATAGTCCTCATCAGCAGTCAGATAAAAATGATGCAGGAAAACACAAATGAACTATCATCAATAGCCAGCAAAATTGGGCTTGAGATCAACCATGAAAAGACTAAAGTCATGAAAGTTTAATTCCAACAGATGACAAAATATACATGGAAAACAAACCAGTAGAAGAGATCGGCCACTTTATCTATCTTGGAAGTCACATTGATCGAGAAGGGGATACAAGTAAAGAAATTAGAATCAGAATAGCTAAAGCAGCAATGTCTTTCAGAAGCCTTGAAAAGTTGTGGAAATCAAAACTAATCAGCACAAACACAAAACTTAGGCTATTCAAATCAAATGTACTATCAACCCTTACGTATGCGTGTGAAAGCTGGAAAACAACATGAGATATAGAAACAAAGTTGAACGCATTCGAAAATAAATGTCTAAGGAAAATACTTGGTATAGCGTGGAACGAATTCAAAACAAACGAGGAAATTAGAGAAATCGCCAACCAACCACTAATATCTTCAGTAATAAAGAAAAGACGATGGTCATATGTTGGACATGTGATGAGAAGAGATAATAACCGAATAGCAAAGCAGGCCCTCTTATGGGAAACAACAGGTAAGAGAAAAAGAGGAAGACCCAGGGAGACACTGAGAAGAACATTGATGAGAGAGGCAAGAGCAGCAGGATTCGGCTCCCTCAATGAGATAGAGCTGCTTGCACAGAACAGAGACAAATGGCGAGATTTGATAAAATATCTTTAAAAGAAAACTGCTAGAACAAAAATTCAGATATGAGAAGGTGTATCTTGGTCTACGCCCTATGGGCCGGCAACGGCTCGAAAGGTCAATAGATAGATAGATAGATATAAAATTTTAGATAATTGAACAAGGAATTAGATTTTACCTTTAAAAAATGTGCCCCAAGCCACGTAGAATGAGAAAAAATGGGACAAATGATTAAAAAAAAAATGAAATTGTAAAACTGAGACCATTTATTGTCAACTTACCATCATAGATATCAGGTCAAAGCAATCTAATTTATGAATTGTTCTGCCAACAAACAAATAGCAATATGTCTTCAAACAGCCTTACAAGTTTGATTGATGCATCATAAAAATGGCTTATCTCTTGTCATCAACAAACACGATGTATTGATTACCTCTTCACTATAATATTATTGATTACAAGTATCCCACATGAAACTTCATTTTTCTTCTAACTCCAAATCGAAATCTCTCTAATAAACTGCTCATGTCGTTGCTTAGATATTATTGTTTGAAACATTTACAAAAAGTTCATTTACTGGCTTTTTCAGCCATCATCAATTGAATTTTGTTATTAAAATCAATACTAATCAATGCCATTTTGATCAGCTGATTTTTGCAGGCAGTAAATACTACCAATCCAAACTGAAAATCACACTCTTTTACACGATTTCTTTGTAAACATCACCCGTCAAAGCAGAAAGAAATTCTCTAGTAAAGAAGACTTACAAGAGACTATATGAAATATATAAAAATGTAAATGTAACACTATCCTTTATACAAATTAAACTGAGAATGGCGCAGGGTGACGCAGACTGCATCAATACAGACTTAAATGAAATTTAAATGACTGACGCAGGGTGTGGCACAAAGTACGGAAAGATATAGCACATTTATATTAAGGGGTCAAACACAAAGTGGCATAGCTGTTTTTCATATTTAAAAAAAAATTTGAAATAGCAAGAAAATTAATTAAAATTTATCGAAAACACATGGTTTGCTAGTTTGTTCAGGAAGTCAAATTGAGGTTATATTAGAGAGTGACATGGTTATAGTGGAAGCGTCAATAAATTAAAAGCTGCAAAAACTGGCTCCTTGGTTTCTGACGTCGGTAAAAAGAGTTGTGTTTTGCTGCTCCTGGTACGAAATGTGTTAATTATTAATAATATCTAACAAATTTATTACAGTAATGCTTTATAATTAAGTAATTTTATGCACAAATCATAATTCTTATTAAGTAAATACTTAATATTGATGGAACACAAAAAGTAAAGGTTTTAGTTTTAGCCTCAACAGCAAATAAGTCAGAAGTATTAGTTTGGCTCCAAATCCAATGAAGAAAAACATTTTTCCTCAAGTGCACATTTAAAGTTGTCAATGGAACAGTAAGATAATTAGCTAAATCAGGTACATGAATTCAGATAAGACTGCCAAATACTTGGGACTAACTTTGAACAATAGAAGTGCAGCAGAGGTGAGATGCGGACTAGCTCAAATGGAGACAGTTTTTTTTTCCAAAGAATGAAAAAGATATTACAGAACTCATCTTTGACAATGGAGATAAGAAAAAGAGTTCTTCATTTTTATGTGAATCTAGTTTTAACATATAGAAGTGAATCTTGGAGAACTGAACAATGGTCAAAACAATTTTGGATGCTGCAGAAATGAGGTTTTACCAAAGATTGCTGAGGATATCATCAAAAGCTAAACAGTGGCAAGGATATTTCAAAGGATGCCAGAGCAGAAAGAAAACTTGTTGCCAGCATCAAGAGGAAACAATCAGCATTTTTTGGCCTTGTAAATCATTGTAATGAGTAGGTAACATTTAGAATATATTGTGACAACAGGAATATATTGTGATAACTGGAGACATTCCAGAAAGAAGAAATAGCAAACAGTTAAACTCCCAAATATCATGTCTATATGAATTTCATAGAAATTTTAATGATCGGTAATCCATTGTTTGCAGAGCCTTTTATAAGAAGATATTGGGGGGGGGGGGGAATTATGACAAATCACATATCAACATTAATATGTAAAACTTTAATCAAATGTAAAAAAAAAATGTATATGTTTCAATGTAGTTTATTGAGTTATTAGCGAGTCATCATCATTGCATTCCAAACATGTCCATAGGTGCTCAGATCTCCTCAGCAAGTCTCAATGTGTCCAGCGGCTGACGACTCCAGTTCTGTGTTGGTTGATTAGTCTTCTTACACGTCCACTAAGTTTCTCATTTCAGGCTGTGCCCATCTTAACTCCCAATCCGAAGGAGTGACGTGGACTCATGGTTGTTGAAGTCCTGTGTCCTTCCCACTTCCCAGAGGTCATTGATGATGTTCACCCGATCCATTGGTTGACCGTCCTCAACAATAGCACAGCTAGTTAACCTGTTCGCTCTTTCATTTCCCCCTACTCCCGCATGTCCTCGCACATAGACAAAGGTGACCTTACATATTTTTGACTTCTACAATGACTCTACCCATTGCATACATACAGATCCCACCTCCACTTTTCTTATCATGCTCATCGAATCACTCAGTATACATGTGTGGGTGTAGTCTTGTGACTCTAACCAGATGAATGCCTTGGTCACTGCCATCACCTCCATCATCATGCTACTCGTGGTCATGACATATGCGCCACTGTCTTCTTTGACTATTCTGTCTGCTGAGTGTGCTGTAAATGCCTATGCACTCCTTTGGTGTCGTATTACAAATTCATCTTTAAAGATGACTGCATCTTTCTCATTGGTGTTATCCCAGGTGAGATCATTGACCTCTGCATTGATCATGACTGAGTCTTGTTCCCTACATTTCCTGTCGAGTGTGACAATACATGAGAATGTCCTCTTGAATGACGTAGGCACCGGTATCCACTCCTCACCAGCATTGATATTGGTAAGCCCACAGACATGTTTAAGGGAGCCGCGATAGCTCAGTGGTTAGTGAACTGGACTACAAAGGACAAGGGGTAGGGTTCAATCCCAACCGACGGCTTCCGGGTTCACCCAGCCTTAAATGAGTACCGGATTTTTTTCTGGGAAAGTAAAGTGGCACGGGCGTAATACCGACCACATTACCCATAAAAATCATGTGCCGAAGGTCTGTAAAATATAGGGTCACTAACACCATATTTCCCTATACGCCTGTGCTCAATGTTGCCAGCTGCCATGATCTTCAAGGTGGCTAATCCTTTACGGGATTTTGTTATCACATGGTCCCGAAAACACAAGCTGTGATCAAGCTTAACTCCGAGGTGCGTCATCACTCTGTCCCTGATCACCTCATCAGCTCCCATTCGTACCACCGGTGTTTCCGTGTTAACGATATGATTGTTAAGTGAGAACCATGCAACTGATGCTTTATTAGGATTAACCGATGCACCTGATACCCCACACCACGAAGAGAATGTGATCGAGTTCGATCATTGTGGAGGTGATTTCACTTCTGTTTCTTCCCTGTCGGCATACCAGAATATCATCAGCAAAAGTCATAGTTCTTCCCCTCCCATCCAGCTGTTGTTCCGTGATCGCTATTGTATACACGTTAAATAGAACTGGTGACAATGGTGAGCCTTGTTGCAGCCCTGGAAAAATGGATATTGGCTCAGATAATCAACTTCCACATTTGAGTATCATCTTCCTCTTAATCAGTGCTACAGCAATCCATCTAATGAGGAAAGGGTGCACCGCCAGTTTGAGAAGCATGTGCATGAGGTATTCAAACCATACTCTGTTGTATGCATCCTCCAGATCTATAGCGGCAGCACATATCTCCTCTCGTCTGTGGAAGCCTTCGAACACGTCATAGGCGAAGACTGCCGCATTGAGCCATGTCTCTTTGTTATATCTATAACCTCAGAGTGTGCGTGGGAACGTGTTCAAGGTGACAGGTGAGGACACAGGCAACTATTTTCTCCAGTAGCTTGCCCGCAGTGTTCTGCATCATGATGATTCTGTAGGCACTGATCTGAGAATGGTCCTTGTTTGACTTCAGTAGCGGTACTAAGTAGCTGTGTAGCCACTCCTCCTTAATCTGGCCACCCTGAATTCTGGCATTAAACTCTTTGACCAGTTTTTGCAAGTTGTCATCATCTAAATCGCCTATTTCGCCGTACCAAACACCATCTGGACCAGGAGCAGTGTTGTGTGACCTTTTAAGTGTTGTGTGAATGGTATCAGTTGTGATATCTTCTCCCAGCACTACATCCTCACACAATTCTGAAAGGAACCCCCGTATTCTTACAGCCTCATTTCTTTGGTCAGTCTGCTCAATGTAGCGGGCAAGCAGGGCCTTCCCTTTGCTCTCATCAGATTTGTGCCATATCCGGCCTGTGCTCTGGAAGTCTGGTGTGCCTCTGTGTCATGTTGTACCATTCATGCTCTGATAAAGGCACCAGAATGTGGCTAACGATTTTTCTGAGCACATTTTTTTTTACACAAATCATCCCACTTGGCATAGCCTGCATTAGTGCATAGTTTAAAGTGCATAATTTTTTGGTCGACCTCTTCTTTCAGACGCTTCAAGAGCTCAGGTTGTGTTCTTCCATTCCTTGTGGCTTTCTGCCATGTCTTGACCGTTAGTCTTTTGCTCCGTCATGCTTCCTCGACATCTACGTTCCACCAGGGCAGCTGCGTCCATCTCTCCTGCGAGGAGCGCCCTGTTTCCTATGTCTGATTTTGCTAATGACGTCCTGGTCTGTATTCTCATAGTGGAATGTGTGAAGCTTGCTTTTCTGGCTTCTATTTCTGCTTTTCTCAATTAGGAGGACACATGGATAGTGATCGCTTCCGTGGAATCCCAATACACTCCATCTGCAAACCAGTGCGAAGGCAGAAGACACCAGTGCCAGGTCTATGACACTATCAGAGTTCCCAGTTCGAGGGGCCATTCTGGTTGCCCTTCCATCATTCAAGTACACTAAATTGACTGACACCAGTGCGTTCTCTAGGTCTTCCCCCTGCTTGTTGGTTATGACGTTACCCCACTGGTTTCCTCTAGCATTAAAGTCACTGAAAATGACGTTCTCCTCCACGAATGCAAAGAGATTCTGCCATTGTTGTGTGTCCACCTTCCCATTACAGACATACACATTTACAGCCACGAAAGGAACTGAAGTCTGTACCCTAATTGCATGTACCTGCAATTCTTCACTGTCCCACGCAGACATATCAACCTCAGCTGCTACCATGTTGTTTCACACAAGGATGGCCTGTCCAAGGTGTCTTCTATTGTAGAAACAATGAAATCCAGGGGCACTAACTGTCCTATCACCAAGAAGTGTTTCTTGCAAAATCATTATATCAGCGCCGCACAGTAGCTTATCAAGAATGGGACGTCGTTGATTTATAGATGCACAATTCCTATAAGTAACACTCACATATTTTAGGGCTAGCCTCTCACACTTCAACAATTTCATACCACCTCTTTTACCTTTTCTAATTTTCCTCCTTCATTGTAGTCTTTTGGGATTTATCTGAATACTTACTGTCATCATGATGGATATGGTCACAGCTGTAGATGGTCTAGACCCACATGTTCGCACGGTCCAGAACCCATTTCAACGTTATGTACTGGCCAACTCCAGTCAATTAGCTCTACGGCACATGATGGCACCGTAGGTGATTGATTTCCGTCCTTTAGAAGCTCACAGAAATAAAATTATGCTTTGTTGACAACAGTCCAGTAAAAATACACCGTCGTCTTGGATGCACCCAATTTTAGTTTATTTAAATTTAATCTGAAGACCACACTAGATTTCTGTCCGACACAACACCATTTTGGAAGCTGACAGTTCAGGGTTCTTCAACCGAATGTCTGGAATTGATTGTTTTATTAATAAAATGTCATCTAATTATTCTGACTACATCCCAATTTTGGATTTAAGTACTGATAGTAATGATATTATCACAGATGGGGAATTGTTATCTGAGGTTGATGAAGATATTGAACTTGAATTGGCAAACTCAATAATCAGAGTAAGGTATGTTGACATTGTGAATATTTATGTGTCTCAAATGCAAGCACGTTTTCTTGCCCTGTTATGTTTCTGAAAGCAGTTTCTGTCATTTTTGTGTGCTTTTATGGATATAACATCAGTATTTAATCATTGATTATTTAATAATTTTATTCCAAAACAAATATTGTATGGTGAACTTAGAGATGGAAAGAGACCAAAGGGCAGATCAGGGCTGAGATATAAGGATGTTTGCAAAGCTTCCTTGAGGGAATTTTCTATAAGTGAAAGGAACTGGGGATATGTGGCTGCGGATCGTAGCACATGGAGAGTAAACATAAAAATTGGCACAGCAACTTTCGAGACAGTGCTGATGTCAAATTCAGAAGACAAAATGTGCAAGAGAAAGGCGACAAGGCCGGGTACCGCGGGTACACCTTGCTCATTCTGTGGATGGATCTGTCTGTCCAGGATTGGCAAATTCAGCTATGAGAAAAGATGTTCAATAAAGCAGCACCCAGTATGAGACACTAATGCTTTACCAAACTACTGACTTATCATGATTGCTAGCTACCAACCGTCTGTCAAAACACCAAAGGCCATATACATATTTAATAATTGAAACAAAGAAAGTTAATGTGTGTTCTTCCCTAGCAACAGTTGATATGAAAATGTTTGCAACTGTTCACTACCAATAGGGAATTCTGTCTGTGTTTTTTTTTTTCTTTTTTTTTTTTAAAAACGATAATGATGGCAAAAGCATTTGACAAAGTAAAGCATGTGGAAATAATCAATATGCTGGAAAAATTAAACATTGATGGCAAGGATCTGCGAATCATAAAAAAACATGTACTGGCAACAAACAGCAGCTATACGAATTAGCAACCAAACAGGACAATTCCAATATATAAAACAAGGAGTCAGACAAGGCTGTGTTCTGTCACTGGATTTGTTTTCACTTTACAGCGAGCATATTATGAGATCAATAGTAGACAAAAAAAGGAATTGAAGTCAATGGTCACAACATAAATAATTTGTGATATGCGGATGACACAGTCCTAATAGCAGAGACAGAGAATGAACTACAAGAAATGCCAGACATAATAGTAAAAGAAAGCAACAAAAAAGGTCTCAGTCTGAAAAGTATGAAAACAGAAGTAATGGTCATATCAAAGAAACAATCTTCATAATCATACAGCATAAAAATAAAGGACAAATCAAACAAGTGCAACGCGCCAAATACTTGGGCACAATAATAACATCAGATGGAAGATGCACCACAGAAATAAAAAGCAGAATAGCTCAGGCCAAAATAGCATTTCAGAAAATGAAAAATATCTTATGCAACAAATCTATGCCAATAGAAGTGAGAAAGAGAGTTCATCAGTGCTATATAGAACCAATTCTGACCTATGGAAACGAATCATGGACAGTAGACAAACAAATGAAAAGACGATTAGAGGCCACAGAGATGGGATTTCTCAGCAGAATGTTGAAAGTTTCGTGGACAGCTAAAAAGACCGATGAAGAAATTCTCAAAGAGGCTAACACAAAAAGGTAACTCCTAAAAAACATTAGAAAGAAACAATCAACATTTTTTGGGCACATGTAAAGAAGAGGAAAGCTGGAATACTTTGTTACAACTGGCAAAATAAAAGGAAAGAGAGATTGCGGACGACAAAGAGAGAAAATACTGGATAGCTTGGTGTCATGGCATGGAAAATAGTCAACAACAGAACTGATATGATCCACTGTAGATAGAAGATTGTGGAAGGACAAGATTGCTAACGCCAACCGGTATGGCACATGATGATGAATGTTGGCAAACCAGATAATTAACTGTTACAATACATTTGGGGACCTCGGTAGCCTAGTTGGGAAAACCACCCAACTGGGCTCCAACATTCGAACAACCCGTGTTCGATTCCCGCTGGAAGCAATGTGAATTGTACTCATGGTTGGAAAAAAAAATACCCCACGGTCGACCCAGCTGCTGGCAGAAATGGGTACCAGAGTAGTACTCTGAGAAGGTGAGGAATACTGCCTCACATCATGAGTTTCGGTGCTTGAAGTGACACTATCCAGAAGTCTCCGAACACTTTTGGATAGGTGGCCGAATACATATGGGTGAAAGCTTGCATACTAAGACACCGAATTAAGTCACATTCTTTGCCTTTACTTTACCATACATTCGTAAGAAGAGTTCATTTATATATCTTTTGTCTAGTAATGCTTTTGCTATCTAATAGATACAGTTTGTAGCTTTTGTTACTATATAAATATTGATCTATTAATGAATAAATGCTTATTTATTTGTTCAACAGAGCTCTCAACATTCAACCACCAGTTAATGTGACTCAGAAGTTTCACGCTTATGCTGGGACATTTAGACAGTACATCAAGGGTAAACCAACAAAATGGAGAATGAAATTGTGGGTACAGCAGATCGTAGAGGTAGTAACAGGATATACATATAACTTTGAACTATACACAGGTAAAGATTCAGCTCCTCATTACAAGGTTTGGGATCTGACATTGTTATGAAATTATGTTTAAAAAACCCTCTTATGTCAGAGATATAGAATATTTTTGGATAATTATTATACTTCTTTTCATTTATTTCTAAATTTATTAAAAAGAAAGAACATTAGCTTGTGGCACTATTGTAGCAAATAATAGGGGTCTCCAGCAAAGTTAAAAGTATGTGGTACCAGGGAAAGGTGTCAGATGAGATGGGTTAGCAGGGACAATATAGAGATTATTCAGTAGAAGGATAATAAAATTGTTTATGCTCAAAACTAAATTCTAGAACATTATGCATATGTAGAACAAAATTTAATAGTATCTTTGAAGAAATAAATATTGACCTGCCAGTTGTTGTTAGTAATTATAATAAAAATGTGGGAGGAGAAGATAGGTCTGATCATTTAATTTATAAATACAAATCCCTTAGGAAAAGCAATAATTGCTGAGAAACTTTATTTTATAATTTTATAGACTTAGTTTGGGTTAATTCTTTTATATTATATCAAGAACACAAAAAAAAACAGCACCTGAATATGCAGTTTTTGGCATTGCCTAAAAAATTGTTACGCTTCGTCACTTCACTGTCATAAAGGAGCTTGCTGGTAAAGATAAAACTATTACTGGCTCACTGTTTGAGTTTGTAAAGAAAATAAATGACTACCATCAGGTTGTTCTAGCTATATCTGATTTGTCACTAAATTGTTTTCTCTGCTATCAAACCAAACAAAAATAGAAATGAGAAGTGAAAAAATAAATCAGGCATTCAATAAATTTTTCTGCTCCAGCAGCAAGATAAATTGTCTTCCTGCAAGTTATAATATGACTGACAACTGATGCAAATGCTTTCCTAACCAGCAGGTTTCTTTCATTCATTCCATGTTTTGGTTTGTGTATGAAAGCGTGTAAGTGTGCACATTTGCATATGCACAAGCAAGTATATACCTTATTTAAATAACAATTATATTATATTTTTTTATAACCGCTATGAATATATCAAACATATAATACGATTATTTGATTTCTTGTCAAATGAATTATGGTAGCCTTCCTTTCTAACAATAAATGTGCTCTTGAAAATTTGTCTATATAACATAATTTGACTATAATTTTTCAATTTTATATGCTTTTTTAAACTGTGTGCTTCTAATTTATTTATTTTTTCCACTTTGTTTTAATTAATTTATGTAAAAATGAATGCTGTAAATGACTATTAAAGATTTTCATAATAATCTTCATACTTTTTATTTTATGTCATGGTAACTATTTATGTTGTGTATTTTTAAGTCAGTGTTTATTTTTAGTAACAAAGAAATTAGGTCACATTATTAAGCAAACACATTCTAATTCCCCCAACATTAACACTAAACAGAAGCTCATCCAATCCCATATTCAGCAATATATAATAAGACTAGGTTCAGACCAAAGATTGACTTCTGTGGTTGTCCACACACAAAAACCTAAAGTATCCCAAAAAATATTTAAAAAACAAAGGATTTATAAGAGTTTATCATCATCATGTGCCATACCGGTTGGTGTAGGCGATCATGTCCCTCCACAATCTTCTATCTACAGTGCATCGTATCAGTTCTGTTGTTGACTGTTTTCCATGCCATGACACCAAGCTATCCAGTATTTTCTCTCTTTGTCGTCCGCGATCTCTCTTTCCTTTTATTTTGCCAGTTGTAACCAAGTATTCCAACTTTCCTCTTCTCATGATGTGCCCGAAATCGAAAAATCGAAAAACTCCAAATCGAAATCTCTCTAATAAACTGCTCATGTCGTTGCTTAGATATTATTGTTTGAAACATTTACAAAAAGTTCATTTACTGGCTTTTTCAGCCATCATCAATTGAATTTTGTTATTAAAATCAATACTAATCAATGCCATTTTGATCAGCTGATTTTTGCAGGCAGTAAATACTACCAATCCAAACTGAAAATCACACTCTTTTACACGATTTCTTTGTAAACATCACCCGTCAAAGCAGAAAGAAATTCTCTAGTAAAGAAGACTTACAAGAGACTATATGAAATATATAAAAATGTAAATGTAACACTATCCTTTATACAAATTAAACTGAGAATGGCGCAGGGTGACGCAGACTGCATCAATACAGACTTAAATGAAATTTAAATGACTGACGCAGGGTGTGGCACAAAGTACGGAAAGATATAGCACATTTATATTAAGGGGTCAAACACAAAGTGGCATAGCTGTTTTTCATATTTAAAAAAAAATTTGAAATAGCAAGAAAATTAATTAAAATTTATCGAAAACACATGGTTTGCTAGTTTGTTCAGGAAGTCAAATTGAGGTTATATTAGAGAGTGACATGGTTATAGTGGAAGCGTCAATAAATTAAAAGCTGCAAAAACTGGCTCCTTGGTTTCTGACGTCGGTAAAAAGAGTTGTGTTTTGCTGCTCCTGGTACGAAATGTGTTAATTATTAATAATATCTAACAAATTTATTACAGTAATGCTTTATAATTAAGTAATTTTATGCACAAATCATAATTCTTATTAAGTAAATACTTAATATTGATGGAACACAAAAAGTAAAGGTTTTAGTTTTAGCCTCAACAGCAAATAAGTCAGAAGTATTAGTTTGGCTCCAAATCCAATGAAGAAAAACATTTTTCCTCAAGTGCACATTTAAAGTTGTCAATGGAACAGTAAGATAATTAGCTAAATCAGGTACATGAATTCAGATAAGACTGCCAAATACTTGGGACTAACTTTGAACAATAGAAGTGCAGCAGAGGTGAGATGCGGACTAGCTCAAATGGAGACAGTTTTTTTTTCCAAAGAATGAAAAAGATATTACAGAACTCATCTTTGACAATGGAGATAAGAAAAAGAGTTCTTCATTTTTATGTGAATCTAGTTTTAACATATAGAAGTGAATCTTGGAGAACTGAACAATGGTCAAAACAATTTTGGATGCTGCAGAAATGAGGTTTTACCAAAGATTGCTGAGGATATCATCAAAAGCTAAACAGTGGCAAGGATATTTCAAAGGATGCCAGAGCAGAAAGAAAACTTGTTGCCAGCATCAAGAGGAAACAATCAGCATTTTTTGGCCTTGTAAATCATTGTAATGAGTAGGTAACATTTAGAATATATTGTGACAACAGGAATATATTGTGATAACTGGAGACATTCCAGAAAGAAGAAATAGCAAACAGTTAAACTCCCAAATATCATGTCTATATGAATTTCATAGAAATTTTAATGATCGGTAATCCATTGTTTGCAGAGCCTTTTATAAGAAGATATTGGGGGGGGGGGGGGGAATTATGACAAATCACATATCAACATTAATATGTAAAACTTTAATCAAATGTAAAAAAAAAAATGTATATGTTTCAATGTAGTTTATTGAGTTATTAGCGAGTCATCATCATTGCATTCCAAACATGTCCATAGGTGCTCAGATCTCCTCAGCAAGTCTCAATGTGTCCAGCGGCTGACGACTCCAGTTCTGTGTTGGTTGATTAGTCTTCTTACACGTCCACTAAGTTTCTCATTTCAGGCTGTGCCCATCTTAACTCCCAATCCGAAGGAGTGACGTGGACTCATGGTTGTTGAAGTCCTGTGTCCTTCCCACTTCCCAGAGGTCATTGATGATGTTCACCCGATCCATTGGTTGACCGTCCTCAACAATAGCACAGCTAGTTAACCTGTTCGCTCTTTCATTTCCCCCTACTCCCGCATGTCCTCGCACATAGACAAAGGTGACCTTACATATTTTTGACTTCTACAATGACTCTACCCATTGCATACATACAGATCCCACCTCCACTTTTCTTATCATGCTCATCGAATCACTCAGTATACATGTGTGGGTGTAGTCTTGTGACTCTAACCAGATGAATGCCTTGGTCACTGCCATCACCTCCATCATCATGCTACTCGTGGTCATGACATATGCGCCACTGTCTTCTTTGACTATTCTGTCTGCTGAGTGTGCTGTAAATGCCTATGCACTCCTTTGGTGTCGTATTACAAATTCATCTTTAAAGATGACTGCATCTTTCTCATTGGTGTTATCCCAGGTGAGATCATTGACCTCTGCATTGATCATGACTGAGTCTTGTTCCCTACATTTCCTGTCGAGTGTGACAATACATGAGAATGTCCTCTTGAATGACGTAGGCACCGGTATCCACTCCTCACCAGCATTGATATTGGTAAGCCCACAGACATGTTTAAGGGAGCCGCGATAGCTCAGTGGTTAGTGAACTGGACTACAAAGGACAAGGGGTAGGGTTCAATCCCAACCGACGGCTTCCGGGTTCACCCAGCCTTAAATGAGTACCGGATTTTTTTCTGGGAAAGTAAAGTGGCACGGGCGTAATACCGACCACATTACCCATAAAAATCATGTGCCGAAGGTCTGTAAAATATAGGGTCACTAACACCATATTTCCCTATACGCCTGTGCTCAATGTTGCCAGCTGCCATGATCTTCAAGGTGGCTAATCCTTTACGGGATTTTGTTATCACATGGTCCCGAAAACACAAGCTGTGATCAAGCTTAACTCCGAGGTGCGTCATCACTCTGTCCCTGATCACCTCATCAGCTCCCATTCGTACCACCGGTGTTTCCGTGTTAACGATATGATTGTTAAGTGAGAACCATGCAACTGATGCTTTATTAGGATTAACCGATGCACCTGATACCCCACACCACGAAGAGAATGTGATCGAGTTCGATCATTGTGGAGGTGATTTCACTTCTGTTTCTTCCCTGTCGGCATACCAGAATATCATCAGCAAAAGTCATAGTTCTTCCCCTCCCATCCAGCTGTTGTTCCGTGATCGCTATTGTATACACGTTAAATAGAACTGGTGACAATGGTGAGCCTTGTTGCAGCCCTGGAAAAATGGATATTGGCTCAGATAATCAACTTCCACATTTGAGTATCATCTTCCTCTTAATCAGTGCTACAGCAATCCATCTAATGAGGAAAGGGTGCACCGCCAGTTTGAGAAGCATGTGCATGAGGTATTCAAACCATACTCTGTTGTATGCATCCTCCAGATCTATAGCGGCAGCACATATCTCCTCTCGTCTGTGGAAGCCTTCGAACACGTCATAGGCGAAGACTGCCGCATTGAGCCATGTCTCTTTGTTATATCTATAACCTCAGAGTGTGCGTGGGAACGTGTTCAAGGTGACAGGTGAGGACACAGGCAACTATTTTCTCCAGTAGCTTGCCCGCAGTGTTCTGCATCATGATGATTCTGTAGGCACTGATCTGAGAATGGTCCTTGTTTGACTTCAGTAGCGGTACTAAGTAGCTGTGTAGCCACTCCTCCTTAATCTGGCCACCCTGAATTCTGGCATTAAACTCTTTGACCAGTTTTTGCAAGTTGTCATCATCTAAATCGCCTATTTCGCCGTACCAAACACCATCTGGACCAGGAGCAGTGTTGTGTGACCTTTTAAGTGTTGTGTGAATGGTATCAGTTGTGATATCTTCTCCCAGCACTACATCCTCACACAATTCTGAAAGGAACCCCCGTATTCTTACAGCCTCATTTCTTTGGTCAGTCTGCTCAATGTAGCGGGCAAGCAGGGCCTTCCCTTTGCTCTCATCAGATTTGTGCCATATCCGGCCTGTGCTCTGGAAGTCTGGTGTGCCTCTGTGTCATGTTGTACCATTCATGCTCTGATAAAGGCACCAGAATGTGGCTAACGATTTTTCTGAGCACATTTTTTTTTACACAAATCATCCCACTTGGCATAGCCTGCATTAGTGCATAGTTTAAAGTGCATAATTTTTTGGTCGACCTCTTCTTTCAGACGCTTCAAGAGCTCAGGTTGTGTTCTTCCATTCCTTGTGGCTTTCTGCCATGTCTTGACCGTTAGTCTTTTGCTCCGTCATGCTTCCTCGACATCTACGTTCCACCAGGGCAGCTGCGTCCATCTCTCCTGCGAGGAGCGCCCTGTTTCCTATGTCTGATTTTGCTAATGACGTCCTGGTCTGTATTCTCATAGTGGAATGTGTGAAGCTTGCTTTTCTGGCTTCTATTTCTGCTTTTCTCAATTAGGAGGACACATGGATAGTGATCGCTTCCGTGGAATCCCAATACACTCCATCTGCAAACCAGTGCGAAGGCAGAAGACACCAGTGCCAGGTCTATGACACTATCAGAGTTCCCAGTTCGAGGGGCCATTCTGGTTGCCCTTCCATCATTCAAGTACACTAAATTGACTGACACCAGTGCGTTCTCTAGGTCTTCCCCCTGCTTGTTGGTTATGACGTTACCCCACTGGTTTCCTCTAGCATTAAAGTCACTGAAAATGACGTTCTCCTCCACGAATGCAAAGAGATTCTGCCATTGTTGTGTGTCCACCTTCCCATTACAGACATACACATTTACAGCCACGAAAGGAACTGAAGTCTGTACCCTAATTGCATGTACCTGCAATTCTTCACTGTCCCACGCAGACATATCAACCTCAGCTGCTACCATGTTGTTTCACACAAGGATGGCCTGTCCAAGGTGTCTTCTATTGTAGAAACAATGAAATCCAGGGGCACTAACTGTCCTATCACCAAGAAGTGTTTCTTGCAAAATCATTATATCAGCGCCGCACAGTAGCTTATCAAGAATGGGACGTCGTTGATTTATAGATGCACAATTCCTATAAGTAACACTCACATATTTTAGGGCTAGCCTCTCACACTTCAACAATTTCATACCACCTCTTTTACCTTTTCTAATTTTCCTCCTTCATTGTAGTCTTTTGGGATTTATCTGAATACTTACTGTCATCATGATGGATATGGTCACAGCTGTAGATGGTCTAGACCCACATGTTCGCACGGTCCAGAACCCATTTCAACGTTATGTACTGGCCAACTCCAGTCAATTAGCTCTACGGCACATGATGGCACCGTAGGTGATTGATTTCCGTCCTTTAGAAGCTCACAGAAATAAAATTATGCTTTGTTGACAACAGTCCAGTAAAAATACACCGTCGTCTTGGATGCACCCAATTTTAGTTTATTTAAATTTAATCTGAAGACCACACTAGATTTCTGTCCGACACAACACCATTTTGGAAGCTGACAGTTCAGGGTTCTTCAACCGAATGTCTGGAATTGATTGTTTTATTAATAAAATGTCATCTAATTATTCTGACTACATCCCAATTTTGGATTTAAGTACTGATAGTAATGATATTATCACAGATGGGGAATTGTTATCTGAGGTTGATGAAGATATTGAACTTGAATTGGCAAACTCAATAATCAGAGTAAGGTATGTTGACATTGTGAATATTTATGTGTCTCAAATGCAAGCACGTTTTCTTGCCCTGTTATGTTTCTGAAAGCAGTTTCTGTCATTTTTGTGTGCTTTTATGGATATAACATCAGTATTTAATCATTGATTATTTAATAATTTTATTCCAAAACAAATATTGTATGGTGAACTTAGAGATGGAAAGAGACCAAAGGGCAGATCAGGGCTGAGATATAAGGATGTTTGCAAAGCTTCCTTGAGGGAATTTTCTATAAGTGAAAGGAACTGGGGATATGTGGCTGCGGATCGTAGCACATGGAGAGTAAACATAAAAATTGGCACAGCAACTTTCGAGACAGTGCTGATGTCAAATTCAGAAGACAAAATGTGCAAGAGAAAGGCGACAAGGCCGGGTACCGCGGGTACACCTTGCTCATTCTGTGGATGGATCTGTCTGTCCAGGATTGGCAAATTCAGCTATGAGAAAAGATGTTCAATAAAGCAGCACCCAGTATGAGACACTAATGCTTTACCAAACTACTGACTTATCATGATTGCTAGCTACCAACCGTCTGTCAAAACACCAAAGGCCATATACATATTTAATAATTGAAACAAAGAAAGTTAATGTGTGTTCTTCCCTAGCAACAGTTGATATGAAAATGTTTGCAACTGTTCACTACCAATAGGGAATTCTGTCTGTGTTTTTTTTTTTCTTTTTTTTTTTAAAAACGATAATGATGGCAAAAGCATTTGACAAAGTAAAGCATGTGGAAATAATCAATATGCTGGAAAAATTAAACATTGATGGCAAGGATCTGCGAATCATAAAAAAACATGTACTGGCAACAAACAGCAGCTATACGAATTAGCAACCAAACAGGACAATTCCAATATATAAAACAAGGAGTCAGACAAGGCTGTGTTCTGTCACTGGATTTGTTTTCACTTTACAGCGAGCATATTATGAGATCAATAGTAGACAAAAAAAGGAATTGAAGTCAATGGTCACAACATAAATAATTTGTGATATGCGGATGACACAGTCCTAATAGCAGAGACAGAGAATGAACTACAAGAAATGCCAGACATAATAGTAAAAGAAAGCAACAAAAAAGGTCTCAGTCTGAAAAGTATGAAAACAGAAGTAATGGTCATATCAAAGAAACAATCTTCATAATCATACAGCATAAAAATAAAGGACAAATCAAACAAGTGCAACGCGCCAAATACTTGGGCACAATAATAACATCAGATGGAAGATGCACCACAGAAATAAAAAGCAGAATAGCTCAGGCCAAAATAGCATTTCAGAAAATGAAAAATATCTTATGCAACAAATCTATGCCAATAGAAGTGAGAAAGAGAGTTCATCAGTGCTATATAGAACCAATTCTGACCTATGGAAACGAATCATGGACAGTAGACAAACAAATGAAAAGACGATTAGAGGCCACAGAGATGGGATTTCTCAGCAGAATGTTGAAAGTTTCGTGGACAGCTAAAAAGACCGATGAAGAAATTCTCAAAGAGGCTAACACAAAAAGGTAACTCCTAAAAAACATTAGAAAGAAACAATCAACATTTTTTGGGCACATGTAAAGAAGAGGAAAGCTGGAATACTTTGTTACAACTGGCAAAATAAAAGGAAAGAGAGATTGCGGACGACAAAGAGAGAAAATACTGGATAGCTTGGTGTCATGGCATGGAAAATAGTCAACAACAGAACTGATATGATCCACTGTAGATAGAAGATTGTGGAAGGACAAGATTGCTAACGCCAACCGGTATGGCACATGATGATGAATGTTGGCAAACCAGATAATTAACTGTTACAATACATTTGGGGACCTCGGTAGCCTAGTTGGGAAAACCACCCAACTGGGCTCCAACATTCGAACAACCCGTGTTCGATTCCCGCTGGAAGCAATGTGAATTGTACTCATGGTTGGAAAAAAAAATACCCCACGGTCGACCCAGCTGCTGGCAGAAATGGGTACCAGAGTAGTACTCTGAGAAGGTGAGGAATACTGCCTCACATCATGAGTTTCGGTGCTTGAAGTGACACTATCCAGAAGTCTCCGAACACTTTTGGATAGGTGGCCGAATACATATGGGTGAAAGCTTGCATACTAAGACACCGAATTAAGTCACATTCTTTGCCTTTACTTTACCATACATTCGTAAGAAGAGTTCATTTATATATCTTTTGTCTAGTAATGCTTTTGCTATCTAATAGATACAGTTTGTAGCTTTTGTTACTATATAAATATTGATCTATTAATGAATAAATGCTTATTTATTTGTTCAACAGAGCTCTCAACATTCAACCACCAGTTAATGTGACTCAGAAGTTTCACGCTTATGCTGGGACATTTAGACAGTACATCAAGGGTAAACCAACAAAATGGAGAATGAAATTGTGGGTACAGCAGATCGTAGAGGTAGTAACAGGATATACATATAACTTTGAACTATACACAGGTAAAGATTCAGCTCCTCATTACAAGGTTTGGGATCTGACATTGTTATGAAATTATGTTTAAAAAACCCTCTTATGTCAGAGATATAGAATATTTTTGGATAATTATTATACTTCTTTTCATTTATTTCTAAATTTATTAAAAAGAAAGAACATTAGCTTGTGGCACTATTGTAGCAAATAATAGGGGTCTCCAGCAAAGTTAAAAGTATGTGGTACCAGGGAAAGGTGTCAGATGAGATGGGTTAGCAGGGACAATATAGAGATTATTCAGTAGAAGGATAATAAAATTGTTTATGCTCAAAACTAAATTCTAGAACATTATGCATATGTAGAACAAAATTTAATAGTATCTTTGAAGAAATAAATATTGACCTGCCAGTTGTTGTTAGTAATTATAATAAAAATGTGGGAGGAGAAGATAGGTCTGATCATTTAATTTATAAATACAAATCCCTTAGGAAAAGCAATAATTGCTGAGAAACTTTATTTTATAATTTTATAGACTTAGTTTGGGTTAATTCTTTTATATTATATCAAGAACACAAAAAAAAACAGCACCTGAATATGCAGTTTTTGGCATTGCCTAAAAAATTGTTACGCTTCGTCACTTCACTGTCATAAAGGAGCTTGCTGGTAAAGATAAAACTATTACTGGCTCACTGTTTGAGTTTGTAAAGAAAATAAATGACTACCATCAGGTTGTTCTAGCTATATCTGATTTGTCACTAAATTGTTTTCTCTGCTATCAAACCAAACAAAAATAGAAATGAGAAGTGAAAAAATAAATCAGGCATTCAATAAATTTTTCTGCTCCAGCAGCAAGATAAATTGTCTTCCTGCAAGTTATAATATGACTGACAACTGATGCAAATGCTTTCCTAACCAGCAGGTTTCTTTCATTCATTCCATGTTTTGGTTTGTGTATGAAAGCGTGTAAGTGTGCACATTTGCATATGCACAAGCAAGTATATACCTTATTTAAATAACAATTATATTATATTTTTTTATAACCGCTATGAATATATCAAACATATAATACGATTATTTGATTTCTTGTCAAATGAATTATGGTAGCCTTCCTTTCTAACAATAAATGTGCTCTTGAAAATTTGTCTATATAACATAATTTGACTATAATTTTCAATTTTATATGCTTTTTTAAACTGTGTGCTTCTAATTTATTTATTTTTTCCACTTTGTTTTAATTAATTTATGTAAAAATGAATGCTGTAAATGACTATTAAAGATTTTCATAATAATCTTCATACTTTTATTTTATGTCATGGTAACTATTTATGTTGTGTATTTTTAAGTCAGTGTTTATTTTTAGTAACAAAGAAATTAGGTCACATTATTAAGCAAACACATTCTAATTCCCCCAACATTAACACTAAACAGAAGCTCATCCAATCCCATATTCAGCAATATATAATAAGACTAGGTTCAGACCAAAGATTGACTTCTGTGGTTGTCCACACACAAAAACCTAAAGTATCCCAAAAAATATTTAAAAAACAAAGGATTTATAAGAGTTTATCATCATCATGTGCCATACCGGTTGGTGTAGGCGATCATGTCCCTCCACAATCTTCTATCTACAGTGCATCGTATCAGTTCTGTTGTTGACTGTTTTCCATGCCATGACACCAAGCTATCCAGTATTTTCTCTCTTTGTCGTCCGCGATCTCTCTTTCCTTTTATTTTGCCAGTTGTAACCAAGTATTCCAACTTTCCTCTTCTCATGATGTGCCCGAAATCGAAAAATCGAAAAACTCCAAATCGAAATCTCTCTAATAAACTGCTCATGTCGTTGCTTAGATATTATTGTTTGAAACATTTACAAAAAGTTCATTTACTGGCTTTTTCAGCCATCATCAATTGAATTTTGTTATTAAAATCAATACTAATCAATGCCATTTTGATCAGCTGATTTTTGCAGGCAGTAAATACTACCAATCCAAACTGAAAATCACACTCTTTTACACGATTTCTTTGTAAACATCACCCGTCAAAGCAGAAAGAAATTCTCTAGTAAAGAAGACTTACAAGAGACTATATGAAATATATAAAAATGTAAATGTAACACTATCCTTTATACAAATTAAACTGAGAATGGCGCAGGGTGACGCAGACTGCATCAATACAGACTTAAATGAAATTTAAATGACTGACGCAGGGTGTGGCACAAAGTACGGAAAGATATAGCACATTTATATTAAGGGGTCAAACACAAAGTGGCATAGCTGTTTTTCATATTTAAAAAAAAATTTGAAATAGCAAGAAAATTAATTAAAATTTATCGAAAACACATGGTTTGCTAGTTTGTTCAGGAAGTCAAATTGAGGTTATATTAGAGAGTGACATGGTTATAGTGGAAGCGTCAATAAATTAAAAGCTGCAAAAACTGGCTCCTTGGTTTCTGACGTCGGTAAAAAGAGTTGTGTTTTGCTGCTCCTGGTACGAAATGTGTTAATTATTAATAATATCTAACAAATTTATTACAGTAATGCTTTATAATTAAGTAATTTTATGCACAAATCATAATTCTTATTAAGTAAATACTTAATATTGATGGAACACAAAAAGTAAAGGTTTTAGTTTTAGCCTCAACAGCAAATAAGTCAGAAGTATTAGTTTGGCTCCAAATCCAATGAAGAAAAACATTTTTCCTCAAGTGCACATTTAAAGTTGTCAATGGAACAGTAAGATAATTAGCTAAATCAGGTACATGAATTCAGATAAGACTGCCAAATACTTGGGACTAACTTTGAACAATAGAAGTGCAGCAGAGGTGAGATGCGGACTAGCTCAAATGGAGACAGTTTTTTTTTCCAAAGAATGAAAAAGATATTACAGAACTCATCTTTGACAATGGAGATAAGAAAAAGAGTTCTTCATTTTTATGTGAATCTAGTTTTAACATATAGAAGTGAATCTTGGAGAACTGAACAATGGTCAAAACAATTTTGGATGCTGCAGAAATGAGGTTTTACCAAAGATTGCTGAGGATATCATCAAAAGCTAAACAGTGGCAAGGATATTTCAAAGGATGCCAGAGCAGAAAGAAAACTTGTTGCCAGCATCAAGAGGAAACAATCAGCATTTTTTGGCCTTGTAAATCATTGTAATGAGTAGGTAACATTTAGAATATATTGTGACAACAGGAATATATTGTGATAACTGGAGACATTCCAGAAAGAAGAAATAGCAAACAGTTAAACTCCCAAATATCATGTCTATATGAATTTCATAGAAATTTTAATGATCGGTAATCCATTGTTTGCAGAGCCTTTTATAAGAAGATATTGGGGGGGGGGGGGGGAATTATGACAAATCACATATCAACATTAATATGTAAAACTTTAATCAAATGTAAAAAAAAAATGTATATGTTTCAATGTAGTTTATTGAGTTATTAGCGAGTCATCATCATTGCATTCCAAACATGTCCATAGGTGCTCAGATCTCCTCAGCAAGTCTCAATGTGTCCAGCGGCTGACGACTCCAGTTCTGTGTTGGTTGATTAGTCTTCTTACACGTCCACTAAGTTTCTCATTTCAGGCTGTGCCCATCTTAACTCCCAATCCGAAGGAGTGACGTGGACTCATGGTTGTTGAAGTCCTGTGTCCTTCCCACTTCCCAGAGGTCATTGATGATGTTCACCCGATCCATTGGTTGACCGTCCTCAACAATAGCACAGCTAGTTAACCTGTTCGCTCTTTCATTTCCCCCTACTCCCGCATGTCCTCGCACATAGACAAAGGTGACCTTACATATTTTTGACTTCTACAATGACTCTACCCATTGCATACATACAGATCCCACCTCCACTTTTCTTATCATGCTCATCGAATCACTCAGTATACATGTGTGGGTGTAGTCTTGTGACTCTAACCAGATGAATGCCTTGGTCACTGCCATCACCTCCATCATCATGCTACTCGTGGTCATGACATATGCGCCACTGTCTTCTTTGACTATTCTGTCTGCTGAGTGTGCTGTAAATGCCTATGCACTCCTTTGGTGTCGTATTACAAATTCATCTTTAAAGATGACTGCATCTTTCTCATTGGTGTTATCCCAGGTGAGATCATTGACCTCTGCATTGATCATGACTGAGTCTTGTTCCCTACATTTCCTGTCGAGTGTGACAATACATGAGAATGTCCTCTTGAATGACGTAGGCACCGGTATCCACTCCTCACCAGCATTGATATTGGTAAGCCCACAGACATGTTTAAGGGAGCCGCGATAGCTCAGTGGTTAGTGAACTGGACTACAAAGGACAAGGGGTAGGGTTCAATCCCAACCGACGGCTTCCGGGTTCACCCAGCCTTAAATGAGTACCGGATTTTTTTCTGGGAAAGTAAAGTGGCACGGGCGTAATACCGACCACATTACCCATAAAAATCATGTGCCGAAGGTCTGTAAAATATAGGGTCACTAACACCATATTTCCCTATACGCCTGTGCTCAATGTTGCCAGCTGCCATGATCTTCAAGGTGGCTAATCCTTTACGGGATTTTGTTATCACATGGTCCCGAAAACACAAGCTGTGATCAAGCTTAACTCCGAGGTGCGTCATCACTCTGTCCCTGATCACCTCATCAGCTCCCATTCGTACCACCGGTGTTTCCGTGTTAACGATATGATTGTTAAGTGAGAACCATGCAACTGATGCTTTATTAGGATTAACCGATGCACCTGATACCCCACACCACGAAGAGAATGTGATCGAGTTCGATCATTGTGGAGGTGATTTCACTTCTGTTTCTTCCCTGTCGGCATACCAGAATATCATCAGCAAAAGTCATAGTTCTTCCCCTCCCATCCAGCTGTTGTTCCGTGATCGCTATTGTATACACGTTAAATAGAACTGGTGACAATGGTGAGCCTTGTTGCAGCCCTGGAAAAATGGATATTGGCTCAGATAATCAACTTCCACATTTGAGTATCATCTTCCTCTTAATCAGTGCTACAGCAATCCATCTAATGAGGAAAGGGTGCACCGCCAGTTTGAGAAGCATGTGCATGAGGTATTCAAACCATACTCTGTTGTATGCATCCTCCAGATCTATAGCGGCAGCACATATCTCCTCTCGTCTGTGGAAGCCTTCGAACACGTCATAGGCGAAGACTGCCGCATTGAGCCATGTCTCTTTGTTATATCTATAACCTCAGAGTGTGCGTGGGAACGTGTTCAAGGTGACAGGTGAGGACACAGGCAACTATTTTCTCCAGTAGCTTGCCCGCAGTGTTCTGCATCATGATGATTCTGTAGGCACTGATCTGAGAATGGTCCTTGTTTGACTTCAGTAGCGGTACTAAGTAGCTGTGTAGCCACTCCTCCTTAATCTGGCCACCCTGAATTCTGGCATTAAACTCTTTGACCAGTTTTTGCAAGTTGTCATCATCTAAATCGCCTATTTCGCCGTACCAAACACCATCTGGACCAGGAGCAGTGTTGTGTGACCTTTTAAGTGTTGTGTGAATGGTATCAGTTGTGATATCTTCTCCCAGCACTACATCCTCACACAATTCTGAAAGGAACCCCCGTATTCTTACAGCCTCATTTCTTTGGTCAGTCTGCTCAATGTAGCGGGCAAGCAGGGCCTTCCCTTTGCTCTCATCAGATTTGTGCCATATCCGGCCTGTGCTCTGGAAGTCTGGTGTGCCTCTGTGTCATGTTGTACCATTCATGCTCTGATAAAGGCACCAGAATGTGGCTAACGATTTTTCTGAGCACATTTTTTTTTACACAAATCATCCCACTTGGCATAGCCTGCATTAGTGCATAGTTTAAAGTGCATAATTTTTGGTCGACCTCTTCTTTCAGACGCTTCAAGAGCTCAGGTTGTGTTCTTCCATTCCTTGTGGCTTTCTGCCATGTCTTGACCGTTAGTCTTTTGCTCCGTCATGCTTCCTCGACATCTACGTTCCACCAGGGCAGCTGCGTCCATCTCTCCTGCGAGGAGCGCCCTGTTTCCTATGTCTGATTTTGCTAATGACGTCCTGGTCTGTATTCTCATAGTGGAATGTGTGAAGCTTGCTTTTCTGGCTTCTATTTCTGCTTTTCTCAATTAGGAGGACACATGGATAGTGATCGCTTCCGTGGAATCCCAATACACTCCATCTGCAAACCAGTGCGAAGGCAGAAGACACCAGTGCCAGGTCTATGACACTATCAGAGTTCCCAGTTCGAGGGGCCATTCTGGTTGCCCTTCCATCATTCAAGTACACTAAATTGACTGACACCAGTGCGTTCTCTAGGTCTTCCCCCTGCTTGTTGGTTATGACGTTACCCCACTGGTTTCCTCTAGCATTAAAGTCACTGAAAATGACGTTCTCCTCCACGAATGCAAAGAGATTCTGCCATTGTTGTGTGTCCACCTTCCCATTACAGACATACACATTTACAGCCACGAAAGGAACTGAAGTCTGTACCCTAATTGCATGTACCTGCAATTCTTCACTGTCCCACGCAGACATATCAACCTCAGCTGCTACCATGTTGTTTCACACAAGGATGGCCTGTCCAAGGTGTCTTCTATTGTAGAAACAATGAAATCCAGGGGCACTAACTGTCCTATCACCAAGAAGTGTTTCTTGCAAAATCATTATATCAGCGCCGCACAGTAGCTTATCAAGAATGGGACGTCGTTGATTTATAGATGCACAATTCCTATAAGTAACACTCACATATTTTAGGGCTAGCCTCTCACACTTCAACAATTTCATACCACCTCTTTTACCTTTTCTAATTTTCCTCCTTCATTGTAGTCTTTTGGGATTTATCTGAATACTTACTGTCATCATGATGGATATGGTCACAGCTGTAGATGGTCTAGACCCACATGTTCGCACGGTCCAGAACCCATTTCAACGTTATGTACTGGCCAACTCCAGTCAATTAGCTCTACGGCACATGATGGCACCGTAGGTGATTGATTTCCGTCCTTTAGAAGCTCACAGAAATAAAATTATGCTTTGTTGACAACAGTCCAGTAAAAATACACCGTCGTCTTGGATGCACCCAATTTTAGTTTATTTAAATTTAATCTGAAGACCACACTAGATTTCTGTCCGACACAACACCATTTTGGAAGCTGACAGTTCAGGGTTCTTCAACCGAATGTCTGGAATTGATTGTTTTATTAATAAAATGTCATCTAATTATTCTGACTACATCCCAATTTTGGATTTAAGTACTGATAGTAATGATATTATCACAGATGGGGAATTGTTATCTGAGGTTGATGAAGATATTGAACTTGAATTGGCAAACTCAATAATCAGAGTAAGGTATGTTGACATTGTGAATATTTATGTGTCTCAAATGCAAGCACGTTTTCTTGCCCTGTTATGTTTCTGAAAGCAGTTTCTGTCATTTTTGTGTGCTTTTATGGATATAACATCAGTATTTAATCATTGATTATTTAATAATTTATTCCAAAACAAATATTGTATGGTGAACTTAGAGATGGAAAGAGACCAAAGGGCAGATCAGGGCTGAGATATAAGGATGTTTGCAAAGCTTCCTTGAGGGAATTTTCTATAAGTGAAAGGAACTGGGGATATGTGGCTGCGGATCGTAGCACATGGAGAGTAAACATAAAAATTGGCACAGCAACTTTCGAGACAGTGCTGATGTCAAATTCAGAAGACAAAATGTGCAAGAGAAAGGCGACAAGGCCGGGTACCGCGGGTACACCTTGCTCATTCTGTGGATGGATCTGTCTGTCCAGGATTGGCAAATTCAGCTATGAGAAAAGATGTTCAATAAAGCAGCACCCAGTATGAGACACTAATGCTTTACCAAACTACTGACTTATCATGATTGCTAGCTACCAACCGTCTGTCAAAACACCAAAGGCCATATACATATTTAATAATTGAAACAAAGAAAGTTAATGTGTGTTCTTCCCTAGCAACAGTTGATATGAAAATGTTTGCAACTGTTCACTACCAATAGGGAATTCTGTCTGTGTTTTTTTTTTCTTTTTTTTTTTTAAAAACGATAATGATGGCAAAAGCATTTGACAAAGTAAAGCATGTGGAAATAATCAATATGCTGGAAAAATTAAACATTGATGGCAAGGATCTGCGAATCATAAAAAAACATGTACTGGCAACAAACAGCAGCTATACGAATTAGCAACCAAACAGGACAATTCCAATATATAAAACAAGGAGTCAGACAAGGCTGTGTTCTGTCACTGGATTTGTTTTCACTTTACAGCGAGCATATTATGAGATCAATAGTAGACAAAAAAAGGAATTGAAGTCAATGGTCACAACATAAATAATTTGTGATATGCGGATGACACAGTCCTAATAGCAGAGACAGAGAATGAACTACAAGAAATGCCAGACATAATAGTAAAAGAAAGCAACAAAAAAGGTCTCAGTCTGAAAAGTATGAAAACAGAAGTAATGGTCATATCAAAGAAACAATCTTCATAATCATACAGCATAAAAATAAAGGACAAATCAAACAAGTGCAACGCGCCAAATACTTGGGCACAATAATAACATCAGATGGAAGATGCACCACAGAAATAAAAAGCAGAATAGCTCAGGCCAAAATAGCATTTCAGAAAATGAAAAATATCTTATGCAACAAATCTATGCCAATAGAAGTGAGAAAGAGAGTTCATCAGTGCTATATAGAACCAATTCTGACCTATGGAAACGAATCATGGACAGTAGACAAACAAATGAAAAGACGATTAGAGGCCACAGAGATGGGATTTCTCAGCAGAATGTTGAAAGTTTCGTGGACAGCTAAAAAGACCGATGAAGAAATTCTCAAAGAGGCTAACACAAAAAGGTAACTCCTAAAAAACATTAGAAAGAAACAATCAACATTTTTTGGGCACATGTAAAGAAGAGGAAAGCTGGAATACTTTGTTACAACTGGCAAAATAAAAGGAAAGAGAGATTGCGGACGACAAAGAGAGAAAATACTGGATAGCTTGGTGTCATGGCATGGAAAATAGTCAACAACAGAACTGATATGATCCACTGTAGATAGAAGATTGTGGAAGGACAAGATTGCTAACGCCAACCGGTATGGCACATGATGATGAATGTTGGCAAACCAGATAATTAACTGTTACAATACATTTGGGGACCTCGGTAGCCTAGTTGGGAAAACCACCCAACTGGGCTCCAACATTCGAACAACCCGTGTTCGATTCCCGCTGGAAGCAATGTGAATTGTACTCATGGTTGGAAAAAAAAATACCCCACGGTCGACCCAGCTGCTGGCAGAAATGGGTACCAGAGTAGTACTCTGAGAAGGTGAGGAATACTGCCTCACATCATGAGTTTCGGTGCTTGAAGTGACACTATCCAGAAGTCTCCGAACACTTTTGGATAGGTGGCCGAATACATATGGGTGAAAGCTTGCATACTAAGACACCGAATTAAGTCACATTCTTTGCCTTTACTTTACCATACATTCGTAAGAAGAGTTCATTTATATATCTTTTGTCTAGTAATGCTTTTGCTATCTAATAGATACAGTTTGTAGCTTTTGTTACTATATAAATATTGATCTATTAATGAATAAATGCTTATTTATTTGTTCAACAGAGCTCTCAACATTCAACCACCAGTTAATGTGACTCAGAAGTTTCACGCTTATGCTGGGACATTTAGACAGTACATCAAGGGTAAACCAACAAAATGGAGAATGAAATTGTGGGTACAGCAGATCGTAGAGGTAGTAACAGGATATACATATAACTTTGAACTATACACAGGTAAAGATTCAGCTCCTCATTACAAGGTTTGGGATCTGACATTGTTATGAAATTATGTTTAAAAAACCCTCTTATGTCAGAGATATAGAATATTTTTGGATAATTATTATACTTCTTTTCATTTATTTCTAAATTTATTAAAAAGAAAGAACATTAGCTTGTGGCACTATTGTAGCAAATAATAGGGGTCTCCAGCAAAGTTAAAAGTATGTGGTACCAGGGAAAGGTGTCAGATGAGATGGGTTAGCAGGGACAATATAGAGATTATTCAGTAGAAGGATAATAAAATTGTTTATGCTCAAAACTAAATTCTAGAACATTATGCATATGTAGAACAAAATTTAATAGTATCTTTGAAGAAATAAATATTGACCTGCCAGTTGTTGTTAGTAATTATAATAAAAATGTGGGAGGAGAAGATAGGTCTGATCATTTAATTTATAAATACAAATCCCTTAGGAAAAGCAATAATTGCTGAGAAACTTTATTTTATAATTTTATAGACTTAGTTTGGGTTAATTCTTTTATATTATATCAAGAACACAAAAAAAACAGCACCTGAATATGCAGTTTTTGGCATTGCCTAAAAAATTGTTACGCTTCGTCACTTCACTGTCATAAAGGAGCTTGCTGGTAAAGATAAAACTATTACTGGCTCACTGTTTGAGTTTGTAAAGAAAATAAATGACTACCATCAGGTTGTTCTAGCTATATCTGATTTGTCACTAAATTGTTTTCTCTGCTATCAAACCAAACAAAAATAGAAATGAGAAGTGAAAAAATAAATCAGGCATTCAATAAATTTTTCTGCTCCAGCAGCAAGATAAATTGTCTTCCTGCAAGTTATAATATGACTGACAACTGATGCAAATGCTTTCCTAACCAGCAGGTTTCTTTCATTCATTCCATGTTTTGGTTTGTGTATGAAAGCGTGTAAGTGTGCACATTTGCATATGCACAAGCAAGTATATACCTTATTTAAATAACAATTATATTATATTTTTTTATAACCGCTATGAATATATCAAACATATAATACGATTATTTGATTTCTTGTCAAATGAATTATGGTAGCCTTCCTTTCTAACAATAAATGTGCTCTTGAAAATTTGTCTATATAACATAATTTGACTATAATTTTTCAATTTTATATGCTTTTTTAAACTGTGTGCTTCTAATTTATTTATTTTTTCCACTTTGTTTTAATTAATTTATGTAAAAATGAATGCTGTAAATGACTATTAAAGATTTTCATAATAATCTTCATACTTTTTATTTTATGTCATGGTAACTATTTATGTTGTGTATTTTAAGTCAGTGTTTATTTTTAGTAACAAAGAAATTAGGTCACATTATTAAGCAAACACATTCTAATTCCCCCAACATTAACACTAAACAGAAGCTCATCCAATCCCATATTCAGCAATATATAATAAGACTAGGTTCAGACCAAAGATTGACTTCTGTGGTTGTCCACACACAAAAACCTAAAGTATCCCAAAAAATATTTAAAAAACAAAGGATTTATAAGAGTTTATCATCATCATGTGCCATACCGGTTGGTGTAGGCGATCATGTCCCTCCACAATCTTCTATCTACAGTGCATCGTATCAGTTCTGTTGTTGACTGTTTTCCATGCCATGACACCAAGCTATCCAGTATTTTCTCTCTTTGTCGTCCGCGATCTCTCTTTCCTTTTATTTTGCCAGTTGTAACCAAGTATTCCAACTTTCCTCTTCTCATGATGTGCCCGAAAAATGTTGATTGCTTCTTTCTGATGTTTTTTATAAGAGTTAAGAGAGTGATTTGGTAGAAAATCAACAACAGAAATGATGAAGTAGGAAGATATGATCATCTAGACCAGCAAGGATGATACTTAATGATATAATGGTGATGGTAGAAAACTAGAACTTGCAACTTTACACTTGAGAACAGAGTGTTCTTGGCTGGGGGCTCAGTTTGAACATCAGTGTTTTAGAGTAAGGTATTTGTGTCAGTCAATTGTGTGATTGAACCACTTATTTTGTTTGGTGTTTGTGTCAGTCAATTGTGTGATTGAACCACTTATTTTGTTTGGTGTTTGTGTCAGTCAATTGTGTGATTGAACCACTTATTTTGTTTGGTGTTTGTGTCAGTTAATTGTGTGATTGAACCACTTATTTTGTTTGGTGTTTGTGTCAGTCAATTGTGTGATTGAATCACTTATTTTGTTTGGTATTTGTGTCAGTCAATTGTGTGATTGAACCACTTATTTTGTTTGGTGTTTGTGTCAGTTAATTGTGTGATTGAACCACTTATTTTGTTTGGTGTTTGTGTCAGTCAATTGTGTGATTGAATCACTTATTTTGTTTGGTGTTTGTGTCAGTCAATTGTGTGATTGAACCACTTATTTTGTTTGGTGTTTGTTGTCAGTCAATTGTGTGATTGAATCACTTATTTTGTTTGGTGTTTGTGTCAGTTAATTGTGTGATTGAACCACTTATTTTGTTTGGTGTTTGTGTCAGTCAATTGTGTGATTGAACCACTTATTTTATTTGGTGTTTGTGTCAGTCAATTGTGTGATTGAATCACTTATTTTGTTTGGTGTTTGTGTCAGTTAATTGTGTGATTGAACCACTTATTTTGTTTGGTGTTTGTGTCAGTTAATTGTGTGATTGAATCACTTATTTTGTATGGTGTTTGTGTCAGTCAATTGTGTGATTGAATCACTTATTTTGTATGGTGTTTGTGTCAGTCAATTGTGTGATTGAATCACTTATTTTGTTTGTGTGTTTGTGTCAGTCAATTGTGTGATTGAATCACTTATTTTGTTTGGTGTTTGTGTCAGTCAATTGTGTGATTGAATCACTTATTTTGTTTGGTGTTTGTGTCAGTCAATTGTGTGATTGAATCACTTATTTTGTTTGGTGTTTGTGTCAGTCAATTGTGTGATTGAATCACTTATTTGTTTGGTGTTTGTGTCAGTCAATTGTGTGATTGAATCACTTATTTGTTTGGTGTTTGTGTCAGTCAATTGTGTGATTGAATCACTTATTCTGTTTGGTATTTGTGTCAGTCAATTGTGTTATTGAATCACTTATTTGTTTGTTTCTACATTGCAGTAATAAAGTTAATTTATTTCTTTGTTTCTTAATAGGTGCTTTTATAAAATGAAACGACTGCTGTTGTTTCAAGCATTTTGTATCATTTGTGGATTTATATTTGTGGAGGCAGTACCCCGTAGATGTCCTTGTAATGACGAGAAGGAATGTGACTACCCAACAAAAGATATGGGTATAAATAAAGAGTGTGTCATTATTTTTTTTCTTAGTAAATATCTTTTATTATAAATTTTTACCTTATTTCAATTTGACAGCATGAATACTCTTACCACCTCAAAATCATATTAATGAGAGTTTTACCCTTTGTAAGTTAAACTACAAGTTTGCACAGTTAGCATAGAAAAATGTAGCAATCTTCCATGTTGTAATTCTGTATGAGTTTGTCAGATTGTGTCATTTCTGTAAGCTAAGGAAGCTAGAATATGTTGATCAAACAAAATCAGCAATCAAGAAACTGCCCTAGCAGTGTGTAGCCAGTGAAAAAATTGATATGGTGATACCATAAACAGTGATAATATGTGATAGCTGACAGTGATAACATACACAGTGATAACAGACACAATGATAGCATAAACAGTGACTGATACTATGTAACATAAACAGTTATAACAGACACAGTAATATACACGTTATACTAGACAGAGTTCATCTGTGCTATATAGAACCAATTCTGACCTATGAAGTGATCATGGACAGTAGACAACAAATGAGAAGACGATTAGAGGCCACAGAGATATTCCTCAGAATGCCTTCTGGCGTAGATGATCATGTCTTACTTTCAATCTCAACAGTTGTTCATTTCTGTCATACCTTCTGCCAACATCTCTTAACTATCTGCATTCTCTTTGCTTCCCTTATCATTTGTCCCTAAATTTTACAATTATTCCAGCTGTTCACTTCTCTTTGCATGGCAAGTGATGATTGTTTCTTCATAATTTTGGAAATTAGCTCTTACTTTGGCCTCCAGAACACTCTTCTTTGCTGTCCATGGTATCTCAACATTCTTCTGTAACCAATTTCTACAACTCCAGTGATTCTTATATTGTTGTCCTAATGTCACGACATCCATATGTTAAGACTGGCTCTACATTAACAACTCTGTTTCTATAACATGCACAGGGATAACATAAACAGTGATAACATACACAGTGATAACATAAACAGTGATAACATACATAGTGATAACATAAACAGTGATAACATACATAGTGATAACATTAACATAAACAGTGATAACATACACAGTTATAACATACATACACAGTTATAACACAAACAGTGATAATATAAACAATGATAACATACACAGTAATTCACATACACAGTTATAACACAAACAGTGATAACATACACAGTTATAACACAAACAGTGATAATATAAACAATGATAACATACACAGTGATAACATGTTATAACATACACAGTGATAACATGCATACACAGTTATAACACAAACAGTGATAATATAAACAATGATAACATACACAGTGATAACATGCATACACATTTATAACACAAATAGTGATAACATAAACAATGATAACATACACAATGATAACATACACAGTGATAACACGTTATAACATACACAGTGATAGCTGACACTGGATCTCTATACACTGAGTAGAGATCCAGAAATCAGAGCTGCCATCTAGTAAGCTTCATAGAGAAAGTGAAAAAGAGATAAACTTTTAATAGCTGGCAGAGAATAGTAGAAACAGACAAGTATTTTGTCATGACATTGTTCCTGTAAAGTGTAGATCTTCATATTTCACTTCCATATACCACTTACTTAACAGTGGGCTTCTTGTCTTGCCATTTCTTTTTCATAGATAAAGTTATTTAATGCCAGTTTTTTAGATGATAAATTCTTATTCGTCCAATAGCTTTTGGGGTCACTAGGCACTACTGATAGACTTCATCAACTTTCTACATTTATCTTTAGTCATTCTTTGGCACTTTGTGAAATCGAAGCCTGTCCATTCATTGATGTTATCTTCCCATATGTTTCTCTACCTACTTCTCCTTGCAGAATTATCTTTGCCAAGCCAGATGATCAAGGTTCGTGGTCAAACCAGTTTATTTTTCTTGTTGTATCCTTTTGCAAACTTTTTCATTCATGTTATGATTTAATTATGAGATGATGATAAATTAACAATGAGTAATTCTGCTATGCATTTGTTCTGCAGTGTCTAGATTACAAAATTAGATTTTGTTTTGTGGTATGAGAGGGAAATGGTCTACTTTGATGAGAAGAATGTTTCATAAGTGTTGTACAGGAAGCCTTCACTGTCTGCTGAAGTGCAGTGCCTGATGATAACGATGATTTAGTATCTCTCTCTTTGACCTACTAAATACATCCAATAGGTGCATCTGTTCAAAAGAAAAAACAAATATAAACAAATAGTATGGCTACAGCTTTACATAAGTAATGGACAACACAAAGTCGAATGACATTGCGGCTCAATAGGCTTTCAGCAACAAACAAAACATACACCGTTATGTAAATAAAACAAAATGAACACCACATAACTAATAATTAGATATCAAAACAAAATAATAAATAAAATTAGAATAAAGGGACTCAACTTGCAGCCTCTATGGCAAGATCTGAAATAAATTGGCCTAGGTGGGGGGATGAGTGTGGATGGTTACGAGTGCAGGAGATGGGCTCTTACTGAAGAGGTTCTTAAATGATGCAAAGAAGGCATGTATATGGGTAAATGTCCATATACAAGCCTATATACACACCCAGAAGTGTCCGTGCATAGGTCAGTATGGATAAACAAAGCACAAAGAATAAGTCAGAAAGAATATAAGGGATAGCCAGCAAGAGGAAAGAGTGAAATGTCTCGAAATGGGGTTCCCTAAGAACACATAAAAAGTAAGGTACCGTGTGGTGCGGGTAGTAAAGGTGTTGCCAGGCTTAAAGTGTAAGCAGCACAGGCAAGAAATATAGAGGACCACCAGAGAGTCACAGTGTGGTCTTGTAGAGAAGCATAGGATAGCAAAGGTAAGAAATATAGAGGTCCACCAGAGTGTCACAATGTGGTCTTGTACAGGAACATAGGATAGCAAAGACAAGAAATATAGAGGACCACCAGAGAGTCACAATGTGGTCTTGTACAGGAACATAGGATAGCAAAGACAAGAAATATAGAGGTCCACCAGAGAGTCACAATGTGGTCTTGTACAGGAACATAGGATAGCAAAGACAAGAAACATAGAGGTCCACCAGAGAGTCACAATGTGGTCTTGTACAGGAACATAGGATAGCACAGGTGACAATATCTGCTGATACTAATATACACATACATGTATATAAAAGTCAGATAATGCAATAGTGGGGGAGCTACCCCTGGGCACCTATGTGTACAAGTGTGATATATTAATGTCTCATGGGGTCAGTGAACACAACTGGGCTATGAGGCGATTTTCTAGAGAGAAACAGCTGCGATCGCTGGAGTGGCACAGGACAAATCCCTGGGCGGTTGTCTTGTTCACCTCTGTGGTCTAAGGAATTGAAAGTGGAAGCCTCATCAAGGCCAGCTCCTTGTCGTGGGGATGGGGCTTAACAGTCACCAGGGACTGAAAACCAAGACTGGCCAGGCCTTCCTACACCCTGCTGAAGTCGGAGGCAAGCAGCCAAAAGGCGCACTAAAAAAATCAGGATGCCACGCACTCACGCCAATGGGAAGCATGTCTATAACTGCAAATCGATATGGCACTCGCCCTGTGATGGACACTCAGGCAGGTGCAGCGCCGGGCCCTCAGCCTCGAAAGGGCCCAACCTCTATTACTGGATGTCCTTCTCAATCGCTCTGTGGAGTCAGGAGGCGAGAGAATAGAGCTACTGGCCAACCAAAAAAAAGACGACTCAAAATAATGCACTGGAATGCTGAAGGCATCAACAGCAAAAGAGATGGGTACAGTAAAAAGATAGAATTAGAAAATATCCTGCATGAAGGACAAGTAAGCATATGCTGTTTGCAGGAAACCCATCTAAACAACAACATAGCCTTGAAGATTAGGGGATACCAGTGCTACTGATCTGACAGAAAAAACAGACAAAAGGGCGGAATATTGACACTTGTAAGGAACAACATTAATGCATGTCAGATTGAAGTGTATATGGATGGGGCAGAATATCAAATACTGCACCTCAGGACAGAAAATACAGACTTTCACCTACTTAACTACTACTGTCCGAGTGACCGCCCACTAGCACTAGACACAATTACATTAAAAGAAAGAACAATTTTATGTGGAGACTTTAACAGCCATTCACAGAGCTGAGGCTATGAAGATATGGACAAGAGAGGTGAAGAACTTGAAAATTGGCAGGATGACAATGGGCTTATACTATTAAACCAGGCAACAGATCCACCAACATTCTATTCCAGATCATGGCATACCACATCTACACCAGACCTTGCTTTCCATTCACCAGACCTGGATTGGAATATCACACATATTGTTGGGAAACAACTTGGAGGCAGCGACCACCGACCTGTCTTTTTAGTGGTGCAAAATGAGGCCGTCAGGGAGAGCAGCACTCTCTCCAGATGGAATTACTTTAAAGGCAGACTGGAAAATGTATCAACATTACACCAGTGTACTGACTAAAGATCTAAATACAGACAGAGACATCAACAAAATAGTTGATTAATTCAGTAGACTAATAATACAAGCTGCCAGTGAAACAATACCTAGAGGGGCACGGAAACACTATAAACCATACTGGAGTAGTGAACTAGAGCAACTGCACAATGACATGGAAATATCTCAAAGACAAGCAAAAAATAACCCCTGCCAGGAACACCACAATAACTGTCAACATGCTAAAGCCAAATTTCAATGGGCTAAACTACAAGCCAGACGGTGAAGCTGGAAAGAGAAAACAGAGTCCTTGAATCTCGAACGAGACACAACAAAAGTGTGGAAGCTTGTAAAACAGCTGAATGATGAGGGTACAGAAAGGAACACCAAAATTACACTGAAAAAGGATGGAAGCATCCTAACAGGTAAGCAAACAGCAAATCACTTTGCAGACTCCTTTGCAAATGACAACAATATTGAAATTAGCCTAGAGAAACGTCAAGAGACCCGTTTAAAACAACAAAATGCAAGACAAGAAGAGACCGCACATGAAGTCATGGAAACACCCATTACACAAAGAGAGCTAGAGTTGGCAATATCCAAATTAAAAATGAAAATGTCACCAGGTAGTGATGGGGTGTCTAATGAAATTATTAAGAACTTGGGAACTACAGCTAAAGCAAAACTACTGCAGATCTACAACATTTGCTGGATCACAGATAGAGTGCCACAGGCATGGAGAGAAGCAATTATGATACCATTACTAAAGCCAGGAAAAGATGGTTCAATGACATCCAGCTATAGACCAATCAGCCTTACAAGCTGTTTGTGCAAAACAATGGAACATATAATCAATCTCAGACTACAGTGGTATCTGGAAAGTGAAAATCTCCTTGTCCCACAACAAGCAGGCTTTAGGCAGTGTTACTCTACCGAAGATCAGGCAACCTATCTTTCCCAGGAAATTGAGGATGCGTTTCAAGAAAAGAAACTGGTACTAGCAGCATGGATAGACCTAAAGAAAGCATTTGATAAGGTATGGAAGGAAGGGCTTTTGAAGAAACAGAGAAATTATGGAGTAAGTGGCAGGATGTACAAATGGGTCAAAGCATACCTGCAGAACAGGAGAGCCAGAGTGCAACTGGATGGTCTTAAGAGTAAGGTCTTACTGCGCCAGGGCGTTCCACAGGGAGGGGTACTATCTCCAACACTTTTTCTGATCTACATCAATGACCTGGTTACTGAACTACCACATGGTATCTAAGTGGCAATGTATGCAAATGACTTGGTAATGTGGTGCACAGAGGAGTATGCAACAGTGGCCTCCAAATTGTTACAAAGAGCTATGAATGCACTGAATTCATGGACAAATAGATGGTGTATCAGCATCAATACAGACAAATGCAGTACTACACTTTTCACTCTTTCCCCAAAACAAAAAGCAGGAGCCATCTACATAAACAATGAGCCTGTGAAAGAAGACATACAAGCTACATATCTCGGAGTTACATTTGATAACAAACTATCATGGAAACAGCAGATAAATAAGGCAACCCAAAAAGCAAGGAGAAAATTGGCTATTCTAAGAAATCTGTGTGGAACTATGTGGGGTGCGAGTGGGAAAATACTCAGTAAAGTTTACCAACAGAGTATACGCCCACATTTAGAATATGGATCATCTGCATGGTGCTCAGCATCAAACACCACACTACAAGAACTGGATAAAGTACAAAACCAGGCACTTAGGGTGTGAATACAGGAGCAATGAAATCAACACCAATATTGGAGATGGAGAAATTGTGGAGGATACCAGCACTGAGAGAACGGAGGGACACAAAGGTGCTGATACAGGCAGAAAAATTTGCTTGCATGCCGAGACATCCAATGAAGGACCGATTCCAAAATCTTGCATTGGGACGACTTAAGAGAAGCAGTTTTATCCACCAAGCCAAGCGTATTAGTAGACAAACACCAGACATGCCAAGAGCTGTTAACCCCTACTGCCCGTACCAGAACAGACTCCCTGGACAGAGGAATCAGGATTATCAGTTCAAATACGGACAGAAGTGAAATGAATAGTTGACAAAGAGGAACAGAATAGCCTACAGCGAAAAACAATAACTCTCAGTTTCCTGGATGAAGGATACCCACAAGACCTATGGATTTGTGTGTACACAGATGGATCAGCACAGAATGCAGTAAAGAATGGGGGAGCAGGTGCATATATAGAGTACCCAAATAACACTAGGGATATGAATAAAATAGCAACAGGGAAATATTGTCACAATTATGATGCAGAAATACAAGCAATAAAGTTGGCAATAGAAAAACTGCTGAACAGTAATCTTAGCCCGCAGCCTGTAGTGTTTTTGACAGGTGCAAGATCAGTACTCCAGGCACTACAATCCAGAAAATTACCACATCTGCAGACCTTATTGACTGAACTCTGCAAGCACCACAGGGTTGCCCTGCAGTGGATCCCATCTCACTGTGGAATACCAGGAAATGAGAAAGCAGATCAGTTGGCAAAGGAAGGTTCAATAGGCACACAACTAAATACACCGGTTACATACCATCATAAGAAACAGATAATCAAATCAATCAGAGGACCACAAGCCCAAATCTGGATGCCTTTCATAATATGAATAGATATGAACAAGTTATCATTATACG
The DNA here is from genome assembly GCA_032433765.1 of Megaustenia siamemsis. Taxonomy (NCBI): domain Eukaryota; kingdom Metazoa; phylum Mollusca; class Gastropoda; order Stylommatophora; family Ariophantidae; genus Megaustenia; species Megaustenia siamemsis. The sequence continues at coordinate 22,908,052 of JAVIAB010000024.1, read as the reverse complement.
CCTCAGAACAGGACACAATCGACTCCATAGTCACATGTATACAAAATTCAAGATCGGCACATCAACTACTTGTACATTTGGACAGGCGTCCCAGACTGCTGAACACATACTTCAAGACTGCACTGAATATAGTAGACTGAGGAAAATCCATTGGCCCATAGATACAACACTACAGACAAAACTATATGGCCCACTGCAAGAATTAAAAAGACGGTAACATTTATACAGGAAACGACATTGCAGATATAGACAATACTTCAGGCGAACGAAAGATAGAAGATAGATAGAAAGTGGAAGCCACTGGCGTGCCAGTATTCTGTTAACATCCTGAAGATGTTCATACAATTTTTCCACAAAACCAGACTCACCAATAAAAGTCACACGATGGCATAAATAATATTGTGGGATCAGCCTGTTGTTGATGATTTGGTCTCATTCACTAACTAAATACATCCAACAGGTTCAGCCATGATACACCTGATAATGAAGATTTAGTATCTCTCTCTTTCACTAACTGAATACATCCAACAGGTTCAGCCATGATACACCTGATAATGAAGATTTAGTATCTCTCTCTTTCACTAACTGAATACATCCAACAGGTTCAGCCATGATACACCTGATAATGAAGATTTAGTATCTCTCTCTTTCACTAACTAAATACATCCAACAGGTGTATATGTTCAGCCATGATACGCCTGATAATGAAGTTTTAGTATCTCTCTCTTTCACTAACTAAATACATCCAACAGGTTCAGCCATGATACAACTGATAATGAAGATTTAGTATCTCTCTCTTTCACTAACTAAATACATCCAACAGGTGTATATGTTCAGCCATGATACGCCTGATAATGAAGTTTTAGTATCTCTCTCTTTCACTAACTAAATACATCCAACAGGTTCAGCCATGATACAACTGATAATGATGATTTAGTATCTCTCTCTTTCACTAACTGAATACATCCAACAAGTGTATATGTGCAGTCATGATACACCTGATAATGAAGTTTTAGTATCTTTTTCACTAACTGAATACATCCAACAGGTTCAGCCATGATACAACTGATAATGAAGTTTTAGTATCTCTCTCTTTCACTAACTGAATACATCCAACAGTTTCAGCCATGATACAACTGATAATGATGATTTAGTATCTCTTTCTTTCACTAACTGAATACATCCAACAGGTGTATGTGTTCAGCCATGGTACAACTAATGTACAGCCTTGGAGCTGGGAGTCCTTTACAGCTCTCATTGTGCCATCCAGTTTTGATATAGCCAACAAGGAACAGGTCAACACTATGTGCACAGCTCATAGGAATGGCAGAAAGTTTGGCATAACAGGTGATTAATAAAAATGAAAAGCTCTTTCTTAAAGATTCAATAGGGAAACAGCTTTATATCATTGGTGACTTATTAGATATATATCTCCAACTTTATTGGTGTATGGTCAAGCTCTTCCCTGTTCATCTTATGTTATATGTTTGTTGTAGATCCAAAGTAATACACCACTTGAAATTCAATATACTATTGTTTATCAGTAGCGATTTATCAAATGTTCTTCACTTAGTCTTCTGTTCCTTTACTGTCTGTTTACCTGTATCTTTCTGAGCTGTTGTTTGATACTATAATTGAACATGCAGTTGGAATTGGTATCTCTAATATTGATAATTGAAGGTGACAATCCATTTTTGACAAAGAAACAAGAAAAAGAGTTCTTAAATGTTATGTAGAGCCAGTCTTAACATATGGATGTGAATCATGGACAATAGGAAAACAGACAAGAAAGTCACTGGAGTCTGTAAATATGTGGTTTTACAGAAGAATGTTGAGAATACCATGGACAGCTAAGAAGAGTAATGAAAACATTCTGAAAGAGGCCAAAGCAAAAAGAGAGCTAATTTCTAAAATTAGGAAGAAACAGTCATCATTTTTTGGCCGTGTAATGAGAAGAGAACAAGTGGAATATATTGTAACAACTGGGAAAATTGAGGGACGAAGAGATAGAGGGAAGCAAAGAGAAAAGATAAAAGACAGCTTAAGAGAATGGCTTGGCAGAAGGTCAACAACAGAAATGATAAATAACTGTCGAGATCAAAAGTTGTGGAGAGACATGATCACCTACGCCAGCAGGCCCAGTACTTGATGATAATTAATAATGAAGGTCTGTGTGTGTCTGTAAGTTAAATATGTATATTGGGTTTATTATTTTGATGTTAGGCTCAGATGTGTTTGATTTACTGTTGGCAGTTACTAACACTTCACTATTTGTTGATTCCTAGTTACATATCCTCATTAGTACTTCTACTTGTGCCTATGTCAGTGAAGTCAGAGTGCCTCATATTCTGTGACAGTATCTACGGTTGCTATTGAAATGTGTCACTTATGTGCAAGTCACACCAATTTCTTCACAAGTGTTATTTTGGAAGAACTTTTTAAGTTCAATACTCCTGCATTCTATTGTGATATATTTTAGTGTTCTTAATATTTGACCCATAGCTGTTGTCTGTCACTTCTGTAACTTGATTATATATGCAAACCACAGTCACTTCTGTAACCTGATTATATGTGCAACCCATGGTCACTTCTGTAACCTGATTATATGTGCAACCCATGGTCACTTCTGTAACCTGATTATATTTGCAACCCATGGTCGCTTCTGTAACTTGATTATGCATGCACCAGGAATAGCATTGGCTGGACCTTTTTGAGGTTGTCTGTTTCACTGTCTGTCCAGACTCCATGGAACCTCTTATTGTTTGCTTTTCACTACTGACATCATAAAATGATAACAATTATTAGACACTGTTTCATCAAATGTGTGACCTATTCCAATATGTTTGTGTTTTCTCTGGACCAAACCTTTTAACTTATCCAGTTTGGGAGACTATTTTGGAAACAGTTCTACTGAGAACATGTTCTTCCACTTAAGACACTTCTAAAGAACTAGAGAGTAATATACCATAGCAGCAATGAGAGCAAGGAATCAATAAAAAATGAAAAGATTTATTTCAATTTTTACCACAATAGTAATGGAAGCAAAACTCTGTTGTATGAAAGATAAAATGTTCTTTCAGAACTATGTGTCTTAATATGTAGCCACTTGGAGACCTTACAGCTGCTGGGCTGAAAGTAGCAATTTTTCATTGGTTGTGTCAGGGCCAACGAACTAAAATTGATCAAGATCTTACTCTACCTCCCATTGGACCTGACAACAGACTGACAAGCCCAACAAGTATGAATCAAAGAGGGAAGGCAAATTGGTACTTAAAGGTTCTTGCTGAAGCTGGATGTGTTGAGCCAGAAGGCACACAATATCACAGTTTGCTGTATATTACAACACAGTGCATCTTGCCAATTTAATGTCCTTTTAAGGGGAAAATGAAGAAAAGTTATCATCAAGTAGAAGTCATTTTGCTGAAATTGTTTGTTCATGCTAACTTTGAATTGTGTGTGTTTCAGTGTTGATGGATTTATCAGGTGCGATGAATGAGACTTCAAATGAAACTCACAATTGGATTAGGTCTGTAGTTACAAAGCAACAGGACTGGTATGCTGAGATCGTCACAGTTGACCTACTACCCTACTTCTCCTCTGATTTTTATAGCAAAAAGCATGACCATTATGGGCTTGTCCAGATTTTGAGTCACATGAAGACAAATATAACTCAGCTCTCCCATGTTGTTAAGGTATGAATCTAATTTGTTAAGGTATGAATCTAATTTGTTAAGGTGTGAATATAATGATCTTGCATATTTATCTAGTTGCTCATTGGGAATAACAAGGCAGATGTCAGAATGCTCTAAATTGTGAGGTTAAGAAAGATAAGCACACTCTAACTTCTTGAGTGTGGCATATAAGGAATATTGTGTTAATGCTCTTATTTTTGTTTCTTAAGTCATCTACACACCTTTGAGTAATGTAGTCAGCACTAAAAAGCTATCTTTCTTCCCCAGAACAAATCTCTAGTTTCAATTTAAAACTAAGTGAACCTAGAAGACGATTGGTTGGGAGATGAACCCAACTTCTTATCTGTTGTAGACCAGTTTCACTAACAATTGCTTTAGTGTGATTTGATTAAATGGTGAAGCTAAGCTTTGTTCTGCCAATTGTGGATGGTTTAATGAACAAGATATTTCGTTGAAGCATAAAATCACATCATATGAAATGTGATGCTTAAGAAATGTTACAGACAGATCAAGGAGAGATGGTGGAGTTAAAAATAAAATCCTGAGTAAAACTGTAGGGACACCTTTAATAAATTATTATATTGAGCATCCTCCAGCAAGGCTAGCTCCTTGTCTTGAAGATGGGGCTTAATTGTCACCAGGAACTGAAAACCAAGACTGGCAAGGCCTTCCTACACTCAAGCAACACCACAGTCTGCTCTAGCAAGTCAAGACTGGCAAGGTCTTCCTACACTCAAGCAACACCACAGTCTGCTCTAGCAAGTCAAGACTGGCAAGGTCTTCCTACACTCAAGCAACACCACAGTCTGCTCAAGCAAGTCAAGACTGGCAAGGTCTTCCTACACTCAAGCAACACCACAGTCTGCTCTAGCAAGTCAAGACTGGCAAGGTCTTCCTACACTCAAGCAACACCACAGTCTGCTCTAGCAAGTCAAGACTGGCAAGGTCTTCCTACACTCAAGCAACACCACAGTCTGCTCTAGCAAGTCAAGGTACTGAAGATGGAGGCAACCAGCGTCTATAACTGCAAGTCAATACTCGTCCTGTGATGGACAGTCAGGCAGGTGCAATGCCTGGCCCTCAGCCTCAAAATGGCCAAACCACTATTACTGGATGTCCTTCTCAACTCCATTAGTAGATGTCATTCTCAACCACTATTATTAGATGTCCTTCTCAACAATTATTATTAGATGTCCTTCTCAACAATTATTATTAGATGTCCTTCTCAACAATTATTATTAGATGTCCTTCTCAACAATTATTATTAGATGTCCTTCTCAACAATTATTATTAGATGTCCTTCTCAACAATTATTATTATATGTCCTTCTCAACAATTATTAGTAGATGTCCTTCTCAACAATTATTAGTAGATGTCCTTCTCAACGACTGTTAGTAGATTTCATTCTCAACCATTATTAGTAGATTTCATTCTCAACAATTATTAGTAGATTTCATTCTCAACCATTATTAGTAGATTTCATTCTCAACCATTATTAGTAGATGTCCCTCTCAACCATTATTAGTAGATTTCATTCTCAACCATTATTAATAGATGTCCTTCTCAACCACTGTTAGTAGATTTCATTCTCAACCATTATTAGTAGATTTCGTTCTCAACCATTATTAGTAGATGTCCCTCTCAACCATTATTAGTAGATTTCATTCTCAACCATTATTAGTAGATGTCCTTCTCAACCACTATTAGTAGATGTCCCTCTCAACCACTGTTAGTAGATGTCCCTCTCAACCACTGTTAGTAGATGTCCCTCTCAACCACTGTTAGTAGATGTCCCTCTCAACCACTGTTAGTAGATGTCCTTTTCAACCATTATTAGTAGATGTCCCTCTCAACCACTGTTAGTAGATGTCCTTCTCAACCATTATTAGTAGATGTCCCTCTCAACCACTATTAGTAGATGTCCCTCTCAACCACTGTTAGTAGATGTCCTTCTCAACCACTGTTAGTAGATGTCCCTCTCAACCATTATTAGTAGATGTCCCTCTCAACCACTGTTAGTAGATGTCCTTCTCAACCACTATTTGTAGATGTCCCTCTCAACCACTGTTAGTAGATGTCCCTCTCAACCACTGTTAGTAGATGTCCTTCTCAACCACTATTTGTAGATGTCCCTCTCAACCACTGTTAGTAGATGTCCCTCTCAACCACTGTTAGTAGATGTCCCTCTCAACCACTGTTAGTAGATGTCCCTCTCAACCACTGTTAGTAGATGTCCCTCTCAACCACTGTTAGTAGATGTCCCTCTCAACCACTGTTAGTAGATGTCCTTCTCAACCACAAGTCTACCCTCGATCTCACAGTCTTGAATCTAGACAACATTCCTCCTTAACAACTTGAAACTCCATGAGTCACACTGGGGTTGCAAAGTCATGAAGAAAACTCTGTCATTTTGACTTTATTATAAGCGTACAGCTGGTTAGGGTTAAACGATCAGCAATCATGATGACATACCACACACAACAATGGACGCACCCACAGACGACCAATTAATCTAGTAGATGCAGCCTACAACGCATGAAACACGATAACTATGGTGCAAATTCTTTGATTGACTTGGCAGAGCAGTCCATATTAATTAGTTGTAACTTGTAACTAATTGATGTCAAACAGTTCCAACGACAATCTTTGACATCTGGTACACTATTGGCTAATCAAAACTAAGGCCACTTAAAGTAATGCACTGGCATTCTTAAGGCATCAACAGCAAAAGTGATGGGTACAGTAAAATTATAAGAGTTTGAAAATATCCTACGTGAAGAGAAAGTAAATGCATGCTGCTTGCAGAAAATTCATCAAAACAAAGACATAGCCTTGAAAATTAGGAGCTGCCTTGTTACCAATTAGAAGTTAAGTTAGAACCAAAGCGGGCCATTTATAAGACTATATTTATCCCAACATTATGCTACCAGTGCCAGACATGGACCTTAGACTCAAGAACTGTTAAAAAAATAACCACCACAGAAATGAAGTGTGTCAGATACATGACAGGAAACAGCCTGTGAAATAAGATCAGAAATGACGAGTTATGAAAAAGACTTGAAATGGTACCAGCTTTTGAATACATAAAGTGACAACAGATCAAGTGGTTCATGCATGTTAAAAGACACAAAGAACTAAATCTAACATGAGTCACCAACAAATGATACGAGAACACCAGACCAAGTGGCTGACCAAGAAAAAGGTGGATAAACGGCATACTAGAAACACTCTGAGGTATAACAGCAGAAGAGGCCAATAAAAGACCAAGAAACCATGAGCTATTTATCCCCTTGATGCCAAAAGTCAAATGAGGAAGGGAAGAAAGATTGTTACCAATCTGACAGAAAAGATAGACAAAAGAGAGGAATATTGACACTTGTAAAGTACATCAAGTACCCCCCGTGTGTTACCGGGGCCTCATTATGAGGGAAGTAAAGAATAGTGACACTGTGACCTTCCAGGCATGTCGTATGAGGCGACTAAGGAGGTTGATCGATGACTTGACAAGCTGTCATTGTAAAAAGTATTGTTATGGAAACAGCGCCATATTTTTAGAGCAGTGATCTCTGCAATATGTGCCGCTTTGGCACGCAAGGTTTCTGATTTTGAGATTGTGGCTCTGCCCTTTGTGCCGTCTTCGGCTCGAAAGGACAATAGATAGATAGATAGAAAGTACATCAATGCATGTCAGCTTGAAGTATATAGGGATGGAGCTGAATATCAAATACTGCGCCTCAGGACAGAAAATACAGGCTTATACTGCTAAACCAGACAACAGAACCACCAACACTGTACACCAGATCATGGCATACCTCACCTACACCAGACCTTGCTTTCCTCTCACCAGACCTGGAATGGAATATTACAATATATTATAATTTATTTGGAAACAACTTTGAGGCAGTGACCACTGGCCAGTCTTTTAGTGGTGCAAGGTGAAATTGTCAGAGAGAGTAGCACTCTCTCTAGATGAGTTCACAAAATGGCAGACTGGAAAATGTATCAACACAACACCAGTGTACTAACTAAAGATCTGAACACAGGTGGAGACATCAACAAAATGGTTCATGAATTCAGTGGACTAATGCTACTAGTTGCCAGTGAAACAAAATCAAGATGGGCATGGTAACTCTACAAACCATACTAATGCTACTAGTTGCCAGTGAAACAAAATCAAGATGGGCATGGTAACTCTACAAACCATACTAATGCTACTAGTTGCCAGTGAAACAAAATCAAGATGGGCATGGTAACTCTACAAACCATACTAATGCTACTAGTTGCCAGTGAAACAAAATCAAGATGGGCATGGTAACTCTACAAACCATACTAATGCTACTAGTTGCCAGTGAAACAAAATCAAGATGGGCATGGTAACTCTACAAACCATACTAATGCTACTAGTTGCCAGTGAAACAAAATCAAGATGGGCATGGTAACTCTACAAACCATACTAATGAAGTGAACTAGAGTAACTACACAATGACATGGAAATATCTCAAAAGCAAGCAGAAACTAACCATGTCAAAAACACCACAATAAGTATCAGCATGCACTAAGACCAAATTTCAAACTTCTAAATTACACACCAGACGGAGAAGATGGAAAGAGAAAAATGAATTTTGAAAGAGATACCAGAAAACTGTGGAAGTTTGTAAAACAATTAAATGATGAGGGTACAGAAAGAAACACTAAAATTACATTTGCATGGATAGACCTAAAGAAAGCATTTGATAAGGTATGGAAGGAAGGGCTTTTGAAGAAACTGAGAAATTATGGAGTAAATGGCAGGATGTACAAATGGGTCAAAGCATACCTGCATAACAGGAGAGCCAGAGTGCAACTGGATGGTCTTAAGAGTAAGAAGGTCTTACTGCGCCAGGGCGTTCCACAGGGAGGGTACTATCTCCAACACTTTTTCTGATCTACATCAATGACCTAGTTACTGAACTACCACATGGTATCAAAGTGGCAATGTATGCAGATGACTTGGTAATGTGGTGCACAGAGGAGTATGCAACAGTGGCCTCCAAATTGTTACAAAGAGCTATGAATGCACTGAATTCATGGACAAATAGATGGTGTATCAGCATCAATACAGACAAATGCAGTACTACACTTTTCACTCTTTCCCCAAAACAAAAAGCAGGAGCCATCTATATAAACAATGAGCCTGTGAAAGAAGACATACAGGCTACGTATCTCGGAGTTACATTTGATAACAAACTATCTTGGAAACAGCAGATAAATAAGGCAACCCAAAAAGCAAGGAGAAAATTGGCTATTCTAAGAAAGCTGTGTGGAACTACGTGGGGTGCGAGTGGGAAAATACTCAGTAAAGTTTACCAACAGAGTATACGCCCACATTTAGAATATGGATCATCTGCATGGTGTTCAGCATCAAACACCACACTTCAAGAACTGGATAAAGTACAAAACCAGGCACTTAGGGTCATCACAGGAGCAATGAAATCAACACCAATATTAGAGATGGAGAAATTGTGGAGGATACCAGCACTGAGAGAACGGAGGGACACAAAGGTGCTGATACAGGCAGAAAAATTTGCTTGCATGCCGAGACATCCAATGAAGGACCGATTCCAAAATCTTGCATTGGGACGACTTAAGAGAAGCAGTTTTATCCACCAAGCCAAGCGTATTAGTAGACAAACACCAGACATGCCAAGAGCTGTTAACCCCCTACTGCCCATACCAGAACAGACTCCCTGGACAGAGGAATCTGGATTATCAGTTCAAATACGGACAGAAGTGAAAGGAATAGTTGATAAAGAGGAACAGAATAGTCTACAGCGAAAAACAATAACTCTCAGTTTCCTGGATGAAGAATACCCACAAGACCTATGGATTCGTGTGTATACAGATGGATCAGCACAGAATGCAGTAAAAAATGGGGGAGCAGGTGCATATATAGAATACCCAAATAACACTAGGGATATGAATAAAATAGCAACAGGGAAATATTGTCACAATTATGATGCAGAAATACAAGCAATAAAGTTAGCAATAGAAAAACTGCTGAACATTAATCTTAGCCCGCAGCCTGTAGTGTTTTTGACAGATGCAAGATCAGTACTCCAGGCACTACAATCCAGAAAATTACCACATCTGCAGACCTTATTGACTGAACTCTGCAAGCACCACAGGGTTGCCCTGCAGTGGATCCCATCTCACTGTGGAATACCAGGAAATGAGAAAGCAGATCAGTTGGCAAAGGAAGGTTCAACAGGCACACAACTAGATACACCTGTTACATACCATCATAAGAAACAGATAATCAAATCAATCAGAGGACCACAAGCCCAAATCAGGATGCCTTTTATAATATGAATAGATATGAACAAGTTATCATTATACGTCTCAGAACAGGACACAATCGACTCCATAGTCACATGTATACAAAATTCAAGATCGGCACCTCAACTACTTGTACATGTGGACAGGCGCCCCAGACTGCTGAACACATACTTCAAGACTGCACTGAATATAGTAGACTGAGGAAAATCCATTGGCCCATAGATACAACACTACAGACAAAACTATATGGGCCACTGCAAGAATTACAAAAGACAGTAACATTTATACAGGAAACGACATTGCAGATATAGACAATGCTTCAGGCGAACGAAAGATAGATAGATAGACAAAAGAGAGGAATATTGACACTTGTAAAGTACATCAAGTACCCCCCGTGTGTTACCGGGGCCTCATTATGAGGGAAGTAAAGAATAGTGACACTGTGACCTTCCAGGCATGTCGTATGAGGCGACTAAGGAGGTTGATCGATGACTTGACAAGCTGTCATTGTAAAAAGTATTGTTATGGAAACAGCGCCATATATTTTAGAGCAGTGATCTCTGCAATATGTGCCGCTTTGGCACGCAAGGTTTCTGATTTTGAGATTGTGGCTCTGCCCTTTGTGCCGTCTTCGGCTCGAAAGGACAATAGATAGATAGATAGAAAGTACATCAATGCATGTCAGCTTGAAGTATATAGGGATGGAGCTGAATATCAAATACTGCGCCTCAGGACAGAAAATACAGGCTTATACTGCTAAACCAGACAACAGAACCACCAACACTGTACACCAGATCATGGCATACCTCACCTACACCAGACCTTGCTTTCCTCTCACCAGACCTGGAATGGAATATTACAATATATTATAATTTATTTGGAAACAACTTTGAGGCAGTGACCACTGGCCAGTCTTTTAGTGGTGCAAGGTGAAATTGTCAGAGAGAGTAGCACTCTCTCTAGATGAGTTCACAAAATGGCAGACTGGAAAATGTATCAACACAACACCAGTGTACTAACTAAAGATCTGAACACAGGTGGAGACATCAACAAAATGGTTCATGAATTCAGTGGACTAATGCTACTAGTTGCCAGTGAAACAAAATCAAGATGGGCATGGTAACTCTACAAACCATACTAATGCTACTAGTTGCCAGTGAAACAAAATCAAGATGGGCATGGTAACTCTACAAACCATACTAATGCTACTAGTTGCCAGTGAAACAAAATCAAGATGGGCATGGTAACTCTACAAACCATACTAATGCTACTAGTTGCCAGTGAAACAAAATCAAGATGGGCATGGTAACTCTACAAACCATACTAATGCTACTAGTTGCCAGTGAAACAAAATCAAGATGGGCATGGTAACTCTACAAACCATACTAATGCTACTAGTTGCCAGTGAAACAAAATCAAGATGGGCATGGTAACTCTACAAACCATACTAATGAAGTGAACTAGAGTAACTACACAATGACATGGAAATATCTCAAAAGCAAGCAGAAACTAACCCATGTCAAAAACACCACAATAAGTATCAGCATGCACTAAGACCAAATTTCAAACTTCTAAATTACACACCAGACGGAGAAGATGGAAAGAGAAAAATGAATTTTGAAAGAGATACCAGAAAACTGTGGAAGTTTGTAAAACAATTAAATGATGAGGGTACAGAAAGAAACACTAAAATTACATTTGCATGGATAGACCTAAAGAAAGCATTTGATAAGGTATGGAAGGAAGGCTTTTGAAGAAACTGAGAGAAATTATGGAGTAAATGGCAGGATGTACAAATGGGTCAAAGCATACCTGCATAACAGGAGAGCCAGAGTGCAACTGGATGGTCTTAAGAGTAAGAAGGTCTTACTGCGCCAGGGCGTTCCACAGGGAGGGGTACTATCTCCAACACTTTTTCTGATCTACATCAATGACCTAGTTACTGAACTACCACATGGTATCAAAGTGGCAATGTATGCAGATGACTTGGTAATGTGGTGCACAGAGGAGTATGCAACAGTGGCCTCCAAATTGTTACAAAGAGCTATGAATGCACTGAATTCATGGACAAATAGATGGTGTATCAGCATCAATACAGACAAATGCAGTACTACACTTTTCACTCTTTCCCCAAAACAAAAAGCAGGAGCCATCTATATAAACAATGAGCCTGTGAAAGAAGACATACAGGCTACGTATCTCGGAGTTACATTTGATAACAAACTATCTTGGAAACAGCAGATAAATAAGGCAACCCAAAAAGCAAGGAGAAAATGGCTATTCTAAGAAAGCTGTGTGGAACTACGTGGGGTGCGAGTGGGAAAATACTCAGTAAAGTTTACCAACAGAGTATACGCCCACATTTAGAATATGGATCATCTGCATGGTGTTCAGCATCAAACACCACACTTCAAGAACTGGATAAAGTACAAAACCAGGCACTTAGGGTCATCACAGGAGCAATGAAATCAACACCAATATTAGAGATGGAGAAATTGTGGAGGATACCAGCACTGAGAGAACGGAGGGACACAAAGGTGCTGATACAGGCAGAAAAATTTGCTTGCATGCCGAGACATCCAATGAAGGACGATTCCAAAATCTTGCATTGGGACGACTTAAGAGAAGCAGTTTTATCCACCAAGCCAGCGTATTAGTAGACAAACACCAGACATGCCAAGAGCTGTTAACCCCCTACTGCCCATACCAGAACAGACTCCCTGGACAGAGGAATCTGGATTATCAGTTCAAATACGGACAGAAGTGAAAGGAATAGTTGATAAAGAGGAACAGAATAGTCTACAGCGAAAAAACAATAACTCTCAGTTTCCTGGATGAAGAATACCCACAAGACCTATGGATTCGTGTGTATACAGATGGATCAGCACAGAATGCAGTAAAAAATGGGGGAGCAGGTGCATATATAGAATACCCAAATAACACTAGGGATATGAATAAAATAGCATC
>JAVIAB010000024.1:22694118-22894978 GCA_032433765.1 Megaustenia siamemsis | reverse complement strand
CTCAAATGCAAGCACGTTTTCTTGCCCTGTTATGTTTCTGAAAGCAGTTTCTGTCATTTTTGTGTGCTTTTATGGATATAACATCAGTATTTAATCATTGATTATTAATAATTTTATTCCAAAACAAATATTGTATGGTGAACTTAGAGATGGAAAGAGACCAAAGGGCAGATCAGGGCTGAGATATAAGGATGTTTGCAAAGCTTCCTTGAGGGAATTTTCTATAAGTGAAAGGAACTGGGGATATGTGGCTGCGGATCGTAGCACATGGAGAGTAAACATAAAAATTGGCACAGCAACTTTCGAGACAGTGCTGATGTCAAATTCAGAAGACAAAATGTGCAAGAGAAAGGCGACAAGGCCGGGTACCGCGGGTACACCTTGCTCATTCTGTGGATGGATCTGTCTGTCCAGGATTGGCAAATTCAGCTATGAGAAAAGATGTTCAATAAAGCAGCACCCAGTATGAGACACTAATGCTTTACCAAACTACTGACTTATCATGATTGCTAGCTACCAACCGTCTGTCAAAACACCAAAGGCCATATACATATTTAATAATTGAAACAAAGAAAGTTAATGTGTGTTCTTCCCTAGCAACAGTTGATATGAAAATGTTTGCAACTGTTCACTACCAATAGGGAATTCTGTCTGTGTTTTTTTTTTTTCTTTTTTTTTTTTAAAAACGATAATGATGGCAAAAGCATTTGACAAAGTAAAGCATGTGGAAATATCAATATGCTGGAAAAATTAAACATTGATGGCAAGGATCTGCGAATCATAAAAAAACATGTACTGGCAACAAACAGCAGCTATACGAATTAGCAACCAAACAGGACAATTCCAATATATAAAACAAGGAGTCAGACAAGGCTGTGTTCTGTCACTGGATTTGTTTTCACTTTACAGCGAGCATATTATGAGATCAATAGTAGACAAAAAAAGGAATTGAAGTCAATGGTCACAACATAAATAATTTGTGATATGCGGATGACACAGTCCTAATAGCAGAGACAGAGAATGAACTACAAGAAATGCCAGACATAATAGTAAAAGAAAGCAACAAAAAGGTCTCAGTCTGAAAAGTATGAAAACAGAAGTAATGGTCATATCAAAGAAACAATCTTCATAATCATACAGCATAAAAATAAAGGACAAATCAAACAAGTGCAACGCGCCAAATACTTGGGCACAATAATAACATCAGATGGAAGATGCACCACAGAAATAAAAAGCAGAATAGCTCAGGCCAAAATAGCATTTCAGAAAATGAAAAATATCTTATGCAACAAATCTATGCCAATAGAAGTGAGAAAGAGAGTTCATCAGTGCTATATAGAACCAATTCTGACCTATGGAAACGAATCATGGACAGTAGACAAACAAATGAAAAGACGATTAGAGGCCACAGAGATGGGATTTCTCAGCAGAATGTTGAAAGTTTCGTGGACAGCTAAAAAGACCGATGAAGAAATTCTCAAAGAGGCTACACAAAAAAGGTAACTCCTAAAAAACATTAGAAAGAAACAATCAACATTTTTTGGGCACATGTAAAGAAGAGGAAAGCTGGAATACTTTGTTACAACTGGCAAAATAAAAGGAAGAGAGATTGCGGACGACAAAGAGAGAAAATACTGGATAGCTTGGTGTCATGGCATGGAAAATAGTCAACACAGAACTGATATGATCCACTGTAGATAGAAGATTGTGGAAGGACAAGATTGCTAACGCCAACCGGTATGGCACATGATGATGAATGTTGGCAAACCAGATAATTAACTGTTACAATACATTTGGGACCTCGGTAGCCTAGTTGGGAAAACCACCCAACTGGGCTCCAACATTCGAACAACCCGTGTTCGATTCCCGCTGGAAGCAATGTGAATTGTACTCATGGTTGGAAAAAAAATACCCCACGGTCGACCCAGCTGCTGGCAGAAATGGGTACCAGAGTAGTACTCTGAGAAGGTGAGGAATACTGCCTCACATCATGAGTTTCGGTGCTTGAAGTGACACTATCCAGAAGTCTCCGAACACTTTTGGATAGGTGGCCGAATACATATGGGTGAAAGCTTGCATACTAAGACACCGAATTAAGTCACATTCTTTGCCTTTACTTTACCATACATTCGTAAGAAGAGTTCATTTATATATCTTTTGTCTAGTAATGCTTTTGCTATCTAATAGATACAGTTTGTAGCTTTTGTTACTATATAAATATTGATCTATTAATGAATAAATGCTTATTTATTTGTTCAACAGAGCTCTCAACATTCAACCACCAGTTAATGTGACTCAGAAGTTTCACGCTTATGCTGGGACATTTAGACAGTACATCAAGGGTAAACCAACAAAATGGAGAATGAAATTGTGGGTACAGCAGATCGTAGAGGTAGTAACAGGATATACATATAACTTTGAACTATACACAGGTAAAGATTCAGCTCCTCATTACAAGGTTTGGGATCTGACATTGTTATGAAATTATGTTTTAAAAACCCTCTTATGTCAGAGATATAGAATATTTTTGGATAATTATTATACTTCTTTTCATTTATTTCTAAATTTATTAAAAAGAAAGAACATTAGCTTGTGGCACTATTGTAGCAAATAATAGGGGTCTCCAGCAAAGTTAAAAGTATGTGGTACCAGGGAAAGGTGTCAGATGAGATGGGTTAGCAGGGACAATATAGAGATTATTCAGTAGAAGGATAATAAAATTGTTTATGCTCAAAACTAAATTCTAGAACATTATGCATATGTAGAACAAAATTTAATAGTATCTTTGAAGAAATAAATATTGACCTGCCAGTTGTTGTTAGTAATTATAATAAAAATGTGGGAGGAGAAGATAGGTCTGATCATTTAATTTATAAATACAAATCCCTTAGGAAAAGCAATAATTGCTGAGAAACTTTATTTTATAATTTTATAGACTTAGTTTGGGTTAATTCTTTTATATTATATCAAGAACACAAAAAAAACAGCACCTGAATATGCAGTTTTTGGCATTGCCTAAAAAATTGTTACGCTTCGTCACTTCACTGTCATAAAGGAGCTTGCTGGTAAAGATAAACTATTACTGGCTCACTGTTTGAGTTTGTAAAGAAAATAAATGACTACCATCAGGTTGTTCTAGCTATATCTGATTTGTCACTAAATTGTTTTCTCTGCTATCAAACCAAACAAAAATAGAAATGAGAAGTGAAAAAATAAATCAGGCATTCAATAAATTTTTCTGCTCCAGCAGCAAGATAAATTGTCTTCCTGCAAGTTATAATATGACTGACAACTGATGCAAATGCTTTCCTAACCAGCAGGTTTCTTTCATTCATTCCATGTTTTGGTTTGTGTATGAAAGCGTGTAAGTGTGCACATTTGCATATGCACAAGCAAGTATATACCTTATTTAAATAACAATTATATTATATTTTTTTATAACCGCTATGAATATATCAAACATATAATACGATTATTTGATTTCTTGTCAATGAATTATGGTAGCCTTCCTTTCTAACAATAAATGTGCTCTTGAAAATTTGTCTATATAACATAATTTGACTATAATTTTTCAATTTTATATGCTTTTTTAAACTGTGTGCTTCTAATTTATTTATTTTTTCCACTTTGTTTTAATTAATTTATGTAAAAATGAATGCTGTAAATGACTATTAAAGATTTTCATAATAATCTTCATACTTTTTATTTTATGTCATGGTAACTATTTATGTTGTGTATTTTTAAGTCAGTGTTTATTTTTAGTAACAAAGAAATTAGGTCACATTATTAAGCAACACACATTCTAATTCCCCCAACATTAACACTAAACAGAAGCTCATCCAATCCCATATTCAGCAATATATAATAAGACTAGGTTCAGACCAAAGATTGACTTCTGTGGTTGTCCACACACAAAAAACCTAAAGTATCCCAAAAAATATTTAAAAAACAAAGGATTTATAAGAGTTTATCATCATCATGTGCCATACCGGTTGGTGTAGGCGATCATGTCCCTCCACAATCTTCTATCTACAGTGCATCGTATCAGTTCTGTTGTTGACTGTTTTCCATGCCATGACACCAAGCTATCCAGTATTTTCTCTCTTTGTCGTCCGCGATCTCTCTTTCCTTTTATTTTGCCAGTTGTAACCAAGTATTCCAACTTTCCTCTTCTCATGATGTGCCCGAAAAATGTTGATTGCTTCTTTCTGATGTTTTATAAGAGTTAAGAGAGTGATTTGGTAGAAAATCAACAACAGAAATGATGAAGTAGGAAGATATGATCATCTAGACCAGCAAGGATGATACTTAATGATATAATGGTGATGGTAGAAAACTAGAACTTGCAACTTTACACTTGAGAACAGAGTGTTGTTCTTGGCTGGGGGCTCAGTTTGAACATCAGTGTTTTAGAGTAAGGTATTTGTGTCAGTCAATTGTGTGATTGAACCACTTATTTTGTTTGGTGTTTGTGTCAGTCAATTGTGTGATTGAACCACTTATTTTGTTTGGTGTTTGTGTCAGTCAATTGTGTGATTGAACCACTTATTTTGTTTGGTGTTTGTGTCAGTTAATTGTGTGATTGAACCACTTATTTTGTTTGGTGTTTGTGTCAGTCAATTGTGTGATTGAATCACTTATTTTGTTTGGTATTTGTGTCAGTCAATTGTGTGATTGAACCACTTATTTTGTTTGGTGTTTGTGTCAGTTAATTGTGTGATTGAACCACTTATTTTGTTTGGTGTTTGTGTCAGTCAATTGTGTGATTGAATCACTTATTTTGTTTGGTGTTTGTGTCAGTCAATTGTGTGATTGAACCACTTATTTTGTTTGGTGTTTGTTGTCAGTCAATTGTGTGATTGAATCACTTATTTTGTTTGGTGTTTGTGTCAGTTAATTGTGTGATTGAACCACTTATTTTGTTTGGTGTTTGTGTCAGTCAATTGTGTGATTGAACCACTTATTTTATTTGGTGTTTGTGTCAGTCAATTGTGTGATTGAATCACTTATTTTGTTTGGTGTTTGTGTCAGTTAATTGTGTGATTGAACCACTTATTTTGTTTGGTGTTTGTGTCAGTTAATTGTGTGATTGAATCACTTATTTTGTATGGTGTTTGTGTCAGTCAATTGTGTGATTGAATCACTTATTTTGTATGGTGTTTGTGTCAGTCAATTGTGTGATTGAATCACTTATTTTGTTTGGTGTTTGTGTCAGTCAATTGTGTGATTGAATCACTTATTTTGTTTGGTGTTTGTGTCAGTCAATTGTGTGATTGAATCACTTATTTTGTTTGGTGTTTGTGTCAGTCAATTGTGTGATTGAATCACTTATTTTGTTTGGTGTTTGTGTCAGTCAATTGTGTGATTGAATCACTTATTTGTTTGGTGTTTGTGTCAGTCAATTGTGTGATTGAATCACTTATTTTGTTTGGTGTTTGTGTCAGTCAATTGTGTGATTGAATCACTTATTCTGTTTGGTATTTGTGTCAGTCAATTGTGTTATTGAATCACTTATTTTGTTTGTTTCTACATCTGCAGTAATAAAGTTAATTTTATTTCTTTGTTTCTTAATAGGTGCTTTTATAAAATGAAACGACTGCTGTTGTTTCAAGCATTTTGTATCATTTGTGGATTTATATTTGTGGAGGCAGTACCCCGTAGATGTCCTTGTAATGACGAGAAGGAATGTGACTACCCAACAAAAGATATGGGTATAAATAAAGAGGTGTGTCATTATTTTTTTTTCTTAGTAATATCTTTTATTATAAATTTTTACCTTATTTCAATTTGACAGCATGAATACTCTTACCACCTCCAAAATCATATTAATGAGAGTTTTTACCCTTTGTAAGTTAAACCAAACTAGACAAGTTTAACAACTCTGTTTCTATAACATGCACAGGGATAACATAAACAGTGATAACATACACAGTGATAACATAAACAGTGATAACATACATAGTGATAACATAAACAGTGATAACATACATAGTGATAACATTAACATAAACAGTGATAACATACACAGTTATAACATACATACACAGTTATAACACAAACAGTGATATATAAACAATGATAACATACACAGTAATTCACATACACAGTTATAACACAAACAGTGATAACATACACAGTTATAACCAAAAACAGTGATAATATAAACAATGATAACATACACAGTGATAACATGTTATAACATACACAGTGATAACATGCATACACAGTTATAACACAAACAGTGATAATATAAACAATGATAACATACACAGTGATAACATGCATACACATTTATAACACAAATAGTGATAACATAAACAATGATAACATACACAATGATAACATACACAGTGATAACACGTTATAACATACACAGTGATAGCTGACACTGGATCTCTATACACTGAGTAGAGATCCAGAAATCAGAGCTGCCATCTAGTAAGCTTCATAGAGAAAGTGAAAAAGAGATAAACTTTTAATAGCTGGCAGAGAATAGTAGAAACAGACAAGTATTTTGTCATGACATTGTTCCTGTAAAGTGTAGATCTTCATATTTCACTTCCATATACCACTTACTTAACAGTGGGCTTCTTGTCTTGCCATTTCTTTTTCATAGATAAAGTTATTTAATGCCAGTTTTTTAGATGATAAATTCTTATTCGTCCAATAGCTTTTGGGGTCACTAGGCACTACTGATAGACTTCATCAACTTTCTACATTTATCTTAGTCATTCTTTGGCACTTTGTGAAATCGAAGCCTGTCCATTCATTGATGTTATCTTCCCATATGTTTCTCTACCTACTTCTCCTTGCAGAATTATCTTTGCCAAGCCAGATGATCAAGGTTCGTGGTCAAACCAGTTTATTTTTCTTGTTGTATCCTTTTGCAAACTTTTTCATTCATGTTATGATTTAATTATGAGATGATGATAATTAACAATGAGTAATTCTGCTATGCATTTGTTCTGCAGTGTCTAGATTACAAAATTAGATTTTGTTTTGTGGTATGAGAGGGAAATGGTCTACTTTGATGAGAAGAATGTTTCATAAGTGTTGTACAGGAAGCCTTCACTGTCTGCTGAAGTGCAGTGCCTGATGATAACGATGATTTAGTATCTCTCTCTTTGACCTACTAAATACATCCAATAGGTGCATCTGTTCAAAAGAAAAAACAAATATAAACAAATAGTATGGCTACAGCTTTACATAAGTAATGGACAACACAAAGTCGAATGACATTGCGGCTCAATAGGCTTTCAGCAACAAACAAAACATACACCGTTATGTAAATAAAACAAAATGAACACCACATAACTAATAATTAGATATCAAAACAAAATAATAAATAAAATTAGAATAAAGGGACTCAACTTGCAGCCTCTATGGCAAGATCTGAAATAAATTGGCCTAGGTGGGGGGATGAGTGTGGATGGTTACGAGTGCAGGAGATGGGCTCTTACTGAAGAGGTTCTTAAATGATGCAAAGAAGGCATGTATATGGGTAAATGTCCATATACAAGCCTATATACACACCCAGAAGTGTCCGTGCATAGGTCAGTATGGATAAACAAAGCACAAAGAATAAGTCAGAAAGAATATAAGGGATAGCCAGCAAGAGGAAAGAGTGAAATGTCTCGAAATGGGGTTCCCTAAGAACACATAAAAAGTAAGGTACCGTGTGGTGCGGGTAGTAAAGGTGTTGCCAGGCTTAAAGTGTAAGCAGCACAGGCAAGAAATATAGAGGACACCAGAGAGTCACAGTGTGGTCTTGTAGAGAAGCATAGGATAGCAAAGGTAAGAAATATAGAGGTCCACCAGAGTGTCACAATGTGGTCTTGTACAGGAACATAGGATAGCAAAGACAAGAAATATAGAGGACCACCAGAGAGTCACAATGTGGTCTTGTACAGGAACATAGGATAGCAAAGACAAGAAATATAGAGGTCCACCAGAGAGTCACAATGTGGTCTTGTACAGGAACATAGGATAGCAAAGACAAGAAACATAGAGGTCCACCAGAGAGTCACAATGTGGTCTTGTACAGGAACATAGGATAGCACAGGTGACAATATCTGCTGATACTAATATACACATACATGTATATAAAAGTCAGATAATGCAATAGTGGGGGAGCTACCCCTGGGCACCTATGTGTACAAGTGTGATATATTAATGTCTCATGGGGTCAGTGAACACAACTGGGCTATGAGGCGATTTTCTAGAGAGAAACAGCTGCGATCGCTGGAGTGGCACAGGACAAATCCCTGGGCGGTTGTCTTGTTCACCTCTGTGGTCTAAGGAATTGAAAGTGGAAGCCTCATCAAGGCCAGCTCCTTGTCGTGGGGATGGGGCTTAACAGTCACCAGGGACTGAAAACCAAGACTGGCCAGGCCTTCCTACACCCTGCTGAAGT
The DNA here is from genome assembly GCA_032433765.1 of Megaustenia siamemsis. NCBI lineage: Eukaryota > Metazoa > Mollusca > Gastropoda > Stylommatophora > Ariophantidae > Megaustenia > Megaustenia siamemsis. Next base: position 22,886,565 of record JAVIAB010000024.1, on the reverse strand, counting down.
CGGAGGCAAGCAGCCAAAAGGCGCACTAAAAAAATCAGGATGCCACGCACTCACGCCAATGGGAAGCATGTCTATAACTGCAAATCGATATGGCACTCGCCCTGTGATGGACACTCAGGCAGGTGCAGCGCCGGGCCCTCAGCCTCGAAAGGGCCCAACCTCTATTACTGGATGTCCTTCTCAATCGCTCTGTGGAGTCAGGAGGCGAGAGAATAGAGCTACTGGCCAACCAAAAAAAGACGACTCAAAATAATGCACTGGAATGCTGAAGGCATCAACAGCAAAAGAGATGGGTACAGTAAAAAGATAGAATTAGAAAATATCCTGCATGAAGGACAAGTAAGCATATGCTGTTTGCAGGAAACCCATCTAAACAACAACATAGCCTTGAAGATTAGGGGATACCAGTGCTACTGATCTGACAGAAAAAACAGACAAAAGGGCGGAATATTGACACTTGTAAGGAACAACATTAATGCATGTCAGATTGAAGTGTATATGGATGGGGCAGAATATCAAATACTGCACCTCAGGACAGAAAATACAGACTTTCACCTACTTAACTACTACTGTCCGAGTGACCGCCCACTAGCACTAGACACAATTACATTAAAAGAAAGAACAATTTTATGTGGAGACTTTAACAGCCATTCACAGAGCTGAGGCTATGAAGATATGGACAAGAGAGGTGAAGAACTTGAAAATTGGCAGGATGACAATGGGCTTATACTATTAAACCAGGCAACAGATCCACCAACATTCTATTCCAGATCATGGCATACCACATCTACACCAGACCTTGCTTTCCATTCACCAGACCTGGATTGGAATATCACACATATTGTTGGGAAACAACTTGGAGGCAGCGACCACCGACCTGTCTTTTTAGTGGTGCAAAATGAGGCCGTCAGGGAGAGCAGCACTCTCTCCAGATGGAATTACTTTAAAGGCAGACTGGAAAATGTATCAACATTACACCAGTGTACTGACTAAAGATCTAAATACAGACAGAGACATCAACAAAATAGTTGATTAATTCAGTAGACTAATAATACAAGCTGCCAGTGAAACAATACCTAGAGGGGCACGGAAACACTATAAACCATACTGGAGTAGTGAACTAGAGCAACTGCACAATGACATGGAAATATCTCAAAGACAAGCAAAAAATAACCCCTGCCAGGAACACCACAATAACTGTCAACATGCTAAAGCCAAATTTCAATGGGCTAAACTACAAGCCAGACGGTGAAGCTGGAAAGAGAAAACAGAGTCCTTGAATCTCGAACGAGACACAACAAAAGTGTGGAAGCTTGTAAAACAGCTGAATGATGAGGGTACAGAAAGGAACACCAAAATACACTGAAAAAGGATGGAAGCATCCTAACAGGTAAGCAAACAGCAAATCACTTTGCAGACTCCTTTGCAAATGACAACAATATTGAAATTAGCCTAGAGAAACGTCAAGAGACCCGTTTAAAACAACAAAATGCAAGACAAGAAGAGACCGCACATGAAGTCATGGAAACACCCATTACACAAAGAGAGCTAGAGTTGGCAATATCCAAATTAAAAATGAAAAAGTCACCAGGTAGTGATGGGGTGTCTAATGAAATTATTAAGAACTTGGGAACTACAGCTAAAGCAAAACTACTGCAGATCTACAACATTTGCTGGATCACAGATAGAGTGCCACAGGCATGGAGAGAAGCAATTATGATACCATTACTAAAGCCAGGAAAAGATGGTTCAATGACATCCAGCTATAGACCAATCAGCCTTACAAGCTGTTTGTGCAAAACAATGGAACATATAATCAATCTCAGACTACAGTGGTATCTGGAAAGTGAAAATCTCCTTGTCCCACAACAAGCAGGCTTTAGGCAGTGTTACTCTACCGAAGATCAGGCAACCTATCTTTCCCAGGAAATTGAGGATGCGTTTCAAGAAAAGAAACTGGTACTAGCAGCATGGATAGACCTAAAGAAAGCATTTGATAAGGTATGGAAGGAAGGGCTTTTGAAGAAACAGAGAAATTATGGAGTAAGTGGCAGGATGTACAAATGGGTCAAAGCATACCTGCAGAACAGGAGAGCCAGAGTGCAACTGGATGGTCTTAAGAGTAAGGTCTTACTGCGCCAGGGCGTTCCACAGGGAGGGGTACTATCTCCAACACTTTTTCTGATCTACATCAATGACCTGGTTACTGAACTACCACATGGTATCTAAGTGGCAATGTATGCAAATGACTTGGTAATGTGGTGCACAGAGGAGTATGCAACAGTGGCCTCCAAATTGTTACAAAGAGCTATGAATGCACTGAATTCATGGACAAATAGATGGTGTATCAGCATCAATACAGACAAATGCAGTACTACACTTTTCACTCTTTCCCCAAAACAAAAAGCAGGAGCCATCTACATAAACAATGAGCCTGTGAAAGAAGACATACAAGCTACATATCTCGGAGTTACATTTGATAACAAACTATCATGGAAACAGCAGATAAATAAGGCAACCCAAAAAGCAAGGAGAAAATTGGCTATTCTAAGAAATCTGTGTGGAACTATGTGGGGTGCGAGTGGGAAAATACTCAGTAAAGTTTACCAACAGAGTATACGCCCACATTTAGAATATGGATCATCTGCATGGTGCTCAGCATCAAACACCACACTACAAGAACTGGATAAAGTACAAAACCAGGCACTTAGGGTGTGAATACAGGAGCAATGAAATCAACACCAATATTGGAGATGGAGAAATTGTGGAGGATACCAGCACTGAGAGAACGGAGGGACACAAAGGTGCTGATACAGGCAGAAAAATTTGCTTGCATGCCGAGACATCCAATGAAGGACCGATTCCAAAATCTTGCATTGGGACGACTTAAGAGAAGCAGTTTTATCCACCAAGCCAAGCGTATTAGTAGACAAACACCAGACATGCCAAGAGCTGTTACCCCCTACTGCCCGTACCAGAACAGACTCCCTGGACAGAGGAATCAGGATTATCAGTTCAAATACGGACAGAAGTGAAATGAATAGTTGACAAAGAGGAACAGAATAGCCTACAGCGAAAAACAATAACTCTCAGTTTCCTGGATGAAGGATACCCACAAGACCTATGGATTTGTGTGTACACAGATGGATCAGCACAGAATGCAGTAAAGAATGGGGGAGCAGGTGCATATATAGAGTACCCAAATAACACTAGGGATATGAATAAAATAGCAACAGGGAAATATTGTCACAATTATGATGCAGAAATACAAGCAATAAAGTTGGCAATAGAAAAACTGCTGAACAGTAATCTTAGCCCGCAGCCTGTAGTGTTTTTGACAGGTGCAAGATCAGTACTCCAGGCACTACAATCCAGAAAATTACCACATCTGCAGACCTTATTGACTGAACTCTGCAAGCACCACAGGGTTGCCCTGCAGTGGATCCCATCTCACTGTGGAATACCAGGAAATGAGAAAGCAGATCAGTTGGCAAAGGAAGGTTCAATAGGCACACAACTAAATACACCGGTTACATACCATCATAAGAAACAGATAATCAAATCAATCAGAGGACCACAAGCCCCAAATCTGGATGCCTTTCATAATATGAATAGATATGAACAAGTTATCATTATACGCCTCAGAACAGGACACAATCGACTCCATAGTCACATGTATACAAAATTCAAGATCGGCACATCAACTACTTGTACATTTGGACAGGCGTCCCAGACTGCTGAACACATACTTCAAGACTGCACTGAATATAGTAGACTGAGGAAAATCCATTGGCCCATAGATACAACACTACAGACAAAACTATATGGCCCACTGCAAGAATTAAAAAGACGGTAACATTTATACAGGAAACGACATTGCAGATATAGACAATACTTCAGGCGAACGAAAGATAGAAGATAGATAGAAAGTGGAAGCCACTGGCGTGCCAGTATTCTGTTAACATCCTGAAGATGTTCATACAATTTTTCCACAAAACCAGACTCACCAATAAAAGTCACACGATGGCATAAATAATATTGTGGGATCAGCCTGTTGTTGATGATTTGGTCTCATTCACTAACTAAATACATCCAACAGGTTCAGCCATGATACACCTGATAATGAAGATTTAGTATCTCTCTCTTTCACTAACTGAATACATCCAACAGGTTCAGCCATGATACACCTGATAATGAAGATTTAGTATCTCTCTCTTTCACTAACTGAATACATCCAACAGGTTCAGCCATGATACACCTGATAATGAAGATTTAGTATCTCTCTCTTTCACTAACTAAATACATCCAACAGGTGTATATGTTCAGCCATGATACGCCTGATAATGAAGTTTTAGTATCTCTCTCTTTCACTAACTAAATACATCCAACAGGTTCAGCCATGATACAACTGATAATGAAGATTTAGTATCTCTCTCTTTCACTAACTAAATACATCCAACAGGTGTATATGTTCAGCCATGATACGCCTGATAATGAAGTTTTAGTATCTCTCTCTTTCACTAACTAAATACATCCAACAGGTTCAGCCATGATACAACTGATAATGATGATTTAGTATCTCTCTCTTTCACTAACTGAATACATCCAACAAGTGTATATGTGCAGTCATGATACACCTGATAATGAAGTTTTAGTATCTTTTTCACTAACTGAATACATCCAACAGGTTCAGCCATGATACAACTGATAATGAAGTTTTAGTATCTCTCTCTTTCACTAACTGAATACATCCAACAGTTTCAGCCATGATACAACTGATAATGATGATTTAGTATCTCTTTCTTTCACTAACTGAATACATCCAACAGGTGTATGTGTTCAGCCATGGTACAACTAATGTACAGCCTTGGAGCTGGGAGTCCTTTACAGCTCTCATTGTGCCATCCAGTTTTGATATAGCCAACAAGGAACAGGTCAACACTATGTGCACAGCTCATAGGAATGGCAGAAAGTTTGGCATAACAGGTGATTAATAAAAATGAAAAGCTCTTTCTTAAAGATTCAATAGGGAAACAGCTTTATATCATTGGTGACTTATTAGATATATATCTCCAACTTTATTGGTGTATGGTCAAGCTCTTCCCTGTTCATCTTATGTTATATGTTTGTTGTAGATCCAAAGTAATACACCACTTGAAATTCAATATACTATTGTTTATCAGTAGCGATTTATCAAATGTTCTTCACTTAGTCTTCTGTTCCTTTACTGTCTGTTTACCTGTATCTTTCTGAGCTGTTGTTTGATACTATAATTGAACATGCAGTTGGAATTGGTATCTCTAATATTGATAATTGAAGGTGACAATCCATTTTTGACAAAGAAACAAGAAAAAGAGTTCTTAAATGTTATGTAGAGCCAGTCTTAACATATGGATGTGAATCATGGACAATAGGAAAACAGACAAGAAAGTCACTGGAGTCTGTAAATATGTGGTTTTACAGAAGAATGTTGAGAATACCATGGACAGCTAAGAAGAGTAATGAAAACATTCTGAAAGAGGCCAAAGCAAAAAGAGAGCTAATTTCTAAAATTAGGAAGAAACAGTCATCATTTTTTGGCCGTGTAATGAGAAGAGAACAAGTGGAATATATTGTAACAACTGGGAAAATTGAGGGACGAAGAGATAGAGGGAAGCAAAGAGAAAAGATAAAAGACAGCTTAAGAGAATGGCTTGGCAGAAGGTCAACAACAGAAATGATAAATAACTGTCGAGATCAAAAGTTGTGGAGAGACATGATCACCTACGCCAGCAGGCCCAGTACTTGATGATAATTAATAATGAAGGTCTGTGTGTGTCTGTAAGTTAAATATGTATATTGGGTTTATTATTTTGATGTTAGGCTCAGATGTGTTTGATTTACTGTTGGCAGTTACTAACACTTCACTATTTGTTGATTCCTAGTTACATATCCTCATTAGTACTTCTACTTGTGCCTATGTCAGTGAAGTCAGAGTGCCTCATATTCTGTGACAGTATCTACGGTTGCTATTGAAATGTGTCACTTATGTGCAAGTCACACCAATTTCTTCACAAGTGTTATTTTGGAAGAACTTTTTAAGTTCAATACTCCTGCATTCTATTGTGATATATTTTAGTGTTCTTAATATTTGACCCATAGCTGTTGTCTGTCACTTCTGTAACTTGATTATATATGCAAACCACAGTCACTTCTGTAACCTGATTATATGTGCAACCCATGGTCACTTCTGTAACCTGATTATATGTGCAACCCATGGTCACTTCTGTAACCTGATTATATTTGCAACCCATGGTCGCTTCTGTAACTTGATTATGCATGCACCAGGAATAGCATTGGCTGGACCTTTTTGAGGTTGTCTGTTTCACTGTCTGTCCAGACTCCATGGAACCTCTTATTGTTTGCTTTTCACTACTGACATCATAAAATGATAACAATTATTAGACACTGTTTCATCAAATGTGTGACCTATTCCAATATGTTTGTGTTTTCTCTGGACCAAACCTTTTAACTTATCCAGTTTGGGAGACTATTTTGGAAACAGTTCTACTGAGAACATGTTCTTCCACTTAAGACACTTCTAAAGAACTAGAGAGTAATATACCATAGCAGCAATGAGAGCAAGGAATCAATAAAAAATGAAAAGATTTATTTCAATTTTTACCACAACTAGTAATGGAAGCAAAACTCTGTTGTATGAAAGATAAAATGTTCTTTCAGAACTATGTGTCTTAATATGTAGCCACTTGGAGACCTTACAGCTGCTGGGCTGAAAGTAGCAATTTTTCATTGGTTGTGTCAGGGCCAACGAACTAAAATTGATCAAGATCTTACTCTACCTCCCATTGGACCTGACAACAGACTGACAAGCCCAACAAGTATGAATCAAAGAGGGAAGGCAAATTGGTACTTAAAGGTTCTTGCTGAAGCTGGATGTGTTGAGCCAGAAGGCACACAATATCACAGTTTGCTGTATATTACAACACAGTGCATCTTGCCAATTTAATGTCCTTTTAAGGGGAAAATGAAGAAAAGTTATCATCAAGTAGAAGTCATTTTGCTGAAATTGTTTGTTCATGCTAACTTTGAATTGTGTGTGTTTCAGTGTTGATGGATTTATCAGGTGCGATGAATGAGACTTCAAATGAAACTCACAATTGGATTAGGTCTGTAGTTACAAAGCAACAGGACTGGTATGCTGAGATCGTCACAGTTGACCTACTACCCTACTTCTCCTCTGATTTTTATAGCAAAAAGCATGACCATTATGGGCTTGTCCAGATTTTGAGTCACATGAAGACAAATATAACTCAGCTCTCCCATGTTGTTAAGGTATGAATCTAATTTGTTAAGGTATGAATCTAATTTGTTAAGGTGTGAATATAATGATCTTGCATATTTATCTAGTTGCTCATTGGGAATAACAAGGCAGATGTCAGAATGCTCTAAATTGTGAGGTTAAGAAAGATAAGCACACTCTAACTTCTTGAGTGTGGCATATAAGGAATATTGTGTTAATGCTCTTATTTTTGTTTCTTAAGTCATCTACACACCTTTGAGTAATGTAGTCAGCACTAAAAAGCTATCTTTCTTCCCCAGAACAAATCTCTAGTTTCAATTTAAAACTAAGTGAACCTAGAAGACGATTGGTTGGGAGATGAACCCAACTTCTTATCTGTTGTAGACCAGTTTCACTAACAATTGCTTTAGTGTGATTTGATTAAATGGTGAAGCTAAGCTTTGTTCTGCCAATTGTGGATGGTTTAATGAACAAGATATTTCGTTGAAGCATAAAATCACATCATATGAAATGTGATGCTTAAGAAATGTTACAGACAGATCAAGGAGAGATGGTGGAGTTAAAAATAAAATCCTGAGTAAAACTGTAGGGACACCTTTAATAAATTATTATATTGAGCATCCTCCAGCAAGGCTAGCTCCTTGTCTTGAAGATGGGGCTTAATTGTCACCAGGAACTGAAAACCAAGACTGGCAAGGCCTTCCTACACTCAAGCAACACCACAGTCTGCTCTAGCAAGTCAAGACTGGCAAGGTCTTCCTACACTCAAGCAACACCACAGTCTGCTCTAGCAAGTCAAGACTGGCAAGGTCTTCCTACACTCAAGCAACACCACAGTCTGCTCAAGCAAGTCAAGACTGGCAAGGTCTTCCTACACTCAAGCAACACCACAGTCTGCTCTAGCAAGTCAAGACTGGCAAGGTCTTCCTACACTCAAGCAACACCACAGTCTGCTCTAGCAAGTCAAGACTGGCAAGGTCTTCCTACACTCAAGCAACACCACAGTCTGCTCTAGCAAGTCAAGGTACTGAAGATGGAGGCAACCAGCGTCTATAACTGCAAGTCAATACTCGTCCTGTGATGGACAGTCAGGCAGGTGCAATGCCTGGCCCTCAGCCTCAAAATGGCCAAACCACTATTACTGGATGTCCTTCTCAACTCCATTAGTAGATGTCATTCTCAACCACTATTATTAGATGTCCTTCTCAACAATTATTATTAGATGTCCTTCTCAACAATTATTATTAGATGTCCTTCTCAACAATTATTATTAGATGTCCTTCTCAACAATTATTATTAGATGTCCTTCTCAACAATTATTATTAGATGTCCTTCTCAACAATTATTATTATATGTCCTTCTCAACAATTATTAGTAGATGTCCTTCTCAACAATTATTAGTAGATGTCCTTCTCAACGACTGTTAGTAGATTTCATTCTCAACCATTATTAGTAGATTTCATTCTCAACAATTATTAGTAGATTTCATTCTCAACCATTATTAGTAGATTTCATTCTCAACCATTATTAGTAGATGTCCCTCTCAACCATTATTAGTAGATTTCATTCTCAACCATTATTAATAGATGTCCTTCTCAACCACTGTTAGTAGATTTCATTCTCAACCATTATTAGTAGATTTCGTTCTCAACCATTATTAGTAGATGTCCCTCTCAACCATTATTAGTAGATTTCATTCTCAACCATTATTAGTAGATGTCCTTCTCAACCACTATTAGTAGATGTCCCTCTCAACCACTGTTAGTAGATGTCCCTCTCAACCACTGTTAGTAGATGTCCCTCTCAACCACTGTTAGTAGATGTCCCTCTCAACCACTGTTAGTAGATGTCCTTTTCAACCATTATTAGTAGATGTCCCTCTCAACCACTGTTAGTAGATGTCCTTCTCAACCATTATTAGTAGATGTCCCTCTCAACCACTATTAGTAGATGTCCCTCTCAACCACTGTTAGTAGATGTCCTTCTCAACCACTGTTAGTAGATGTCCCTCTCAACCATTATTAGTAGATGTCCCTCTCAACCACTGTTAGTAGATGTCCTTCTCAACCACTATTTGTAGATGTCCCTCTCAACCACTGTTAGTAGATGTCCCTCTCAACCACTGTTAGTAGATGTCCTTCTCAACCACTATTTGTAGATGTCCCTCTCAACCACTGTTAGTAGATGTCCCTCTCAACCACTGTTAGTAGATGTCCCTCTCAACCACTGTTAGTAGATGTCCCTCTCAACCACTGTTAGTAGATGTCCCTCTCAACCACTGTTAGTAGATGTCCCTCTCAACCACTGTTAGTAGATGTCCTTCTCAACCACAAGTCTACCCTCGATCTCACAGTCTTGAATCTAGACAACATTCCTCCTTAACAACTTGAAACTCCATGAGTCACACTGGGGTTGCAAAGTCATGAAGAAAACTCTGTCATTTTGACTTTATTATAAGCGTACAGCTGGTTTAGGGTTAAACGATCAGCAATCATGATGACATACCACACACAACAATGGACGCACCCACAGACGACCAATTAATCTAGTAGATGCAGCCTACAACGCATGAAACACGATAACTATGGTGCAAATTCTTTGATTGACTTGGCAGAGCAGTCCATATTAATTAGTTGTAACTTGTAACTAATTGATGTCAAACAGTTCCAACGACAATCTTTGACATCTGGTACACTATTGGCTAATCAAAACTAAGGCCACTTAAAGTAATGCACTGGCATTCTTAAGGCATCAACAGCAAAAGTGATGGGTACAGTAAAATTATAAGAGTTTGAAAATATCCTACGTGAAGAGAAAGTAAATGCATGCTGCTTGCAGAAAATTCATCAAAACAAAGACATAGCCTTGAAAATTAGGAGCTGCCTTGTTACCAATTAGAAGTTAAGTTAGAACCAAAGCGGGCCATTTATAAGACTATATTTATCCCAACATTATGCTACCAGTGCCAGACATGGACCTTAGACTCAAGAACTGTTAAAAAAATAACCACCACAGAAATGAAGTGTGTCAGATACATGACAGGAAACAGCCTGTGAAATAAGATCAGAAATGACGAGTTATGAAAAAGACTTGAAATGGTACCAGCTTTTGAATACATAAAGTGACAACAGATCAAGTGGTTCATGCATGTTAAAAGACACAAAGAACTAAATCTAACATGAGTCACCAACAAATGATACGAGAACACCAGACCAAGTGGCTGACCAAGAAAAAGGTGGATAAACGGCATACTAGAAACACTCTGAGGTATAACAGCAGAAGAGGCCAATAAAAGACCAAGAAACCATGAGCTATTTATCCCCTTGATGCCAAAAGTCAAATGAGGAAGGGAAGAAAGATTGTTACCAATCTGACAGAAAAGATAGACAAAAGAGAGGAATATTGACACTTGTAAAGTACATCAAGTACCCCCCGTGTGTTACCGGGGCCTCATTATGAGGGAAGTAAAGAATAGTGACACTGTGACCTTCCAGGCATGTCGTATGAGGCGACTAAGGAGGTTGATCGATGACTTGACAAGCTGTCATTGTAAAAAGTATTGTTATGGAAACAGCGCCATATATTTTAGAGCAGTGATCTCTGCAATATGTGCCGCTTTGGCACGCAAGGTTTCTGATTTTGAGATTGTGGCTCTGCCCTTTGTGCCGTCTTCGGCTCGAAAGGACAATAGATAGATAGATAGAAAGTACATCAATGCATGTCAGCTTGAAGTATATAGGGATGGAGCTGAATATCAAATACTGCGCCTCAGGACAGAAAATACAGGCTTATACTGCTAAACCAGACAACAGAACCACCAACACTGTACACCAGATCATGGCATACCTCACCTACACCAGACCTTGCTTTCCTCTCACCAGACCTGGAATGGAATATTACAATATATTATAATTTATTTGGAAACAACTTTGAGGCAGTGACCACTGGCCAGTCTTTTAGTGGTGCAAGGTGAAATTGTCAGAGAGAGTAGCACTCTCTCTAGATGAGTTCACAAAATGGCAGACTGGAAAATGTATCAACACAACACCAGTGTACTAACTAAAGATCTGAACACAGGTGGAGACATCAACAAAATGGTTCATGAATTCAGTGGACTAATGCTACTAGTTGCCAGTGAAACAAAATCAAGATGGGCATGGTAACTCTACAAACCATACTAATGCTACTAGTTGCCAGTGAAACAAAATCAAGATGGGCATGGTAACTCTACAAACCATACTAATGCTACTAGTTGCCAGTGAAACAAAATCAAGATGGGCATGGTAACTCTACAAACCATACTAATGCTACTAGTTGCCAGTGAAACAAAATCAAGATGGGCATGGTAACTCTACAAACCATACTAATGCTACTAGTTGCCAGTGAAACAAAATCAAGATGGGCATGGTAACTCTACAAACCATACTAATGCTACTAGTTGCCAGTGAAACAAAATCAAGATGGGCATGGTAACTCTACAAACCATACTAATGAAGTGAACTAGAGTAACTACACAATGACATGGAAATATCTCAAAAGCAAGCAGAAACTAACCCATGTCAAAAACACCACAATAAGTATCAGCATGCACTAAGACCAAATTTCAAACTTCTAAATTACACACCAGACGGAGAAGATGGAAAGAGAAAAATGAATTTTGAAAGAGATACCAGAAAACTGTGGAAGTTTGTAAAACAATTAAATGATGAGGGTACAGAAAGAAACACTAAAATTACATTTGCATGGATAGACCTAAAGAAAGCATTTGATAAGGTATGGAAGGAAGGGCTTTTGAAGAAACTGAGAAATTATGGAGTAAATGGCAGGATGTACAAATGGGTCAAAGCATACCTGCATAACAGGAGAGCCAGAGTGCAACTGGATGGTCTTAAGAGTAAGAAGGTCTTACTGCGCCAGGGCGTTCCACAGGGAGGGGTACTATCTCCAACACTTTTTCTGATCTACATCAATGACCTAGTTACTGAACTACCACATGGTATCAAAGTGGCAATGTATGCAGATGACTTGGTAATGTGGTGCACAGAGGAGTATGCAACAGTGGCCTCCAAATTGTTACAAAGAGCTATGAATGCACTGAATTCATGGACAAATAGATGGTGTATCAGCATCAATACAGACAAATGCAGTACTACACTTTTCACTCTTTCCCCAAAACAAAAAGCAGGAGCCATCTATATAAACAATGAGCCTGTGAAAGAAGACATACAGGCTACGTATCTCGGAGTTACATTTGATAACAAACTATCTTGGAAACAGCAGATAAATAAGGCAACCCAAAAAGCAAGGAGAAAATTGGCTATTCTAAGAAAGCTGTGTGGAACTACGTGGGGTGCGAGTGGGAAAATACTCAGTAAAGTTTACCAACAGAGTATACGCCCACATTTAGAATATGGATCATCTGCATGGTGTTCAGCATCAAACACCACACTTCAAGAACTGGATAAAGTACAAAACCAGGCACTTAGGGTCATCACAGGAGCAATGAAATCAACACCAATATTAGAGATGGAGAAATTGTGGAGGATACCAGCACTGAGAGAACGGAGGGACACAAAGGTGCTGATACAGGCAGAAAAATTTGCTTGCATGCCGAGACATCCAATGAAGGACCGATTCCAAAATCTTGCATTGGGACGACTTAAGAGAAGCAGTTTTATCCACCAAGCCAAGCGTATTAGTAGACAAACACCAGACATGCCAAGAGCTGTTAACCCCCTACTGCCCATACCAGAACAGACTCCCTGGACAGAGGAATCTGGATTATCAGTTCAAATACGGACAGAAGTGAAAGGAATAGTTGATAAAGAGGAACAGAATAGTCTACAGCGAAAAACAATAACTCTCAGTTTCCTGGATGAAGAATACCCACAAGACCTATGGATTCGTGTGTATACAGATGGATCAGCACAGAATGCAGTAAAAAATGGGGGAGCAGGTGCATATATAGAATACCCAAATAACACTAGGGATATGAATAAAATAGCAACAGGGAAATATTGTCACAATTATGATGCAGAAATACAAGCAATAAAGTTAGCAATAGAAAAACTGCTGAACATTAATCTTAGCCCGCAGCCTGTAGTGTTTTTGACAGATGCAAGATCAGTACTCCAGGCACTACAATCCAGAAAATTACCACATCTGCAGACCTTATTGACTGAACTCTGCAAGCACCACAGGGTTGCCCTGCAGTGGATCCCATCTCACTGTGGAATACCAGGAAATGAGAAAGCAGATCAGTTGGCAAAGGAAGGTTCAACAGGCACACAACTAGATACACCTGTTACATACCATCATAAGAAACAGATAATCAAATCAATCAGAGGACCACAAGCCCCAAATCAGGATGCCTTTTATAATATGAATAGATATGAACAAGTTATCATTATACGTCTCAGAACAGGACACAATCGACTCCATAGTCACATGTATACAAAATTCAAGATCGGCACCTCAACTACTTGTACATGTGGACAGGCGCCCCAGACTGCTGAACACATACTTCAAGACTGCACTGAATATAGTAGACTGAGGAAAATCCATTGGCCCATAGATACAACACTACAGACAAAACTATATGGGCCACTGCAAGAATTACAAAAGACAGTAACATTTATACAGGAAACGACATTGCAGATATAGACAATGCTTCAGGCGAACGAAAGATAGATAGATAGACAAAAGAGAGGAATATTGACACTTGTAAAGTACATCAAGTACCCCCCGTGTGTTACCGGGGCCTCATTATGAGGGAAGTAAAGAATAGTGACACTGTGACCTTCCAGGCATGTCGTATGAGGCGACTAAGGAGGTTGATCGATGACTTGACAAGCTGTCATTGTAAAAAGTATTGTTATGGAAACAGCGCCATATATTTTAGAGCAGTGATCTCTGCAATATGTGCCGCTTTGGCACGCAAGGTTTCTGATTTTGAGATTGTGGCTCTGCCCTTTGTGCCGTCTTCGGCTCGAAAGGACAATAGATAGATAGATAGAAAGTACATCAATGCATGTCAGCTTGAAGTATATAGGGATGGAGCTGAATATCAAATACTGCGCCTCAGGACAGAAAATACAGGCTTATACTGCTAAACCAGACAACAGAACCACCAACACTGTACACCAGATCATGGCATACCTCACCTACACCAGACCTTGCTTTCCTCTCACCAGACCTGGAATGGAATATTACAATATATTATAATTTATTTGGAAACAACTTTGAGGCAGTGACCACTGGCCAGTCTTTTAGTGGTGCAAGGTGAAATTGTCAGAGAGAGTAGCACTCTCTCTAGATGAGTTCACAAAATGGCAGACTGGAAAATGTATCAACACAACACCAGTGTACTAACTAAAGATCTGAACACAGGTGGAGACATCAACAAAATGGTTCATGAATTCAGTGGACTAATGCTACTAGTTGCCAGTGAAACAAAATCAAGATGGGCATGGTAACTCTACAAACCATACTAATGCTACTAGTTGCCAGTGAAACAAAATCAAGATGGGCATGGTAACTCTACAAACCATACTAATGCTACTAGTTGCCAGTGAAACAAAATCAAGATGGGCATGGTAACTCTACAAACCATACTAATGCTACTAGTTGCCAGTGAAACAAAATCAAGATGGGCATGGTAACTCTACAAACCATACTAATGCTACTAGTTGCCAGTGAAACAAAATCAAGATGGGCATGGTAACTCTACAAACCATACTAATGCTACTAGTTGCCAGTGAAACAAAATCAAGATGGGCATGGTAACTCTACAAACCATACTAATGAAGTGAACTAGAGTAACTACACAATGACATGGAAATATCTCAAAAGCAAGCAGAAACTAACCCATGTCAAAAACACCACAATAAGTATCAGCATGCACTAAGACCAAATTTCAAACTTCTAAATTACACACCAGACGGAGAAGATGGAAAGAGAAAAATGAATTTTGAAAGAGATACCAGAAAACTGTGGAAGTTTGTAAAACAATTAAATGATGAGGGTACAGAAAGAAACACTAAAATTACATTTGCATGGATAGACCTAAAGAAAGCATTTGATAAGGTATGGAAGGAAGGGCTTTTGAAGAAACTGAGAAATTATGGAGTAAATGGCAGGATGTACAAATGGGTCAAAGCATACCTGCATAACAGGAGAGCCAGAGTGCAACTGGATGGTCTTAAGAGTAAGAAGGTCTTACTGCGCCAGGGCGTTCCACAGGGAGGGGTACTATCTCCAACACTTTTTCTGATCTACATCAATGACCTAGTTACTGAACTACCACATGGTATCAAAGTGGCAATGTATGCAGATGACTTGGTAATGTGGTGCACAGAGGAGTATGCAACAGTGGCCTCCAAATTGTTACAAAGAGCTATGAATGCACTGAATTCATGGACAAATAGATGGTGTATCAGCATCAATACAGACAAATGCAGTACTACACTTTTCACTCTTTCCCCAAAACAAAAAGCAGGAGCCATCTATATAAACAATGAGCCTGTGAAAGAAGACATACAGGCTACGTATCTCGGAGTTACATTTGATAACAAACTATCTTGGAAACAGCAGATAAATAAGGCAACCCAAAAAGCAAGGAGAAAATTGGCTATTCTAAGAAAGCTGTGTGGAACTACGTGGGGTGCGAGTGGGAAAATACTCAGTAAAGTTTACCAACAGAGTATACGCCCACATTTAGAATATGGATCATCTGCATGGTGTTCAGCATCAAACACCACACTTCAAGAACTGGATAAAGTACAAAACCAGGCACTTAGGGTCATCACAGGAGCAATGAAATCAACACCAATATTAGAGATGGAGAAATTGTGGAGGATACCAGCACTGAGAGAACGGAGGGACACAAAGGTGCTGATACAGGCAGAAAAATTTGCTTGCATGCCGAGACATCCAATGAAGGACCGATTCCAAAATCTTGCATTGGGACGACTTAAGAGAAGCAGTTTTATCCACCAAGCCAAGCGTATTAGTAGACAAACACCAGACATGCCAAGAGCTGTTAACCCCCTACTGCCCATACCAGAACAGACTCCCTGGACAGAGGAATCTGGATTATCAGTTCAAATACGGACAGAAGTGAAAGGAATAGTTGATAAAGAGGAACAGAATAGTCTACAGCGAAAAACAATAACTCTCAGTTTCCTGGATGAAGAATACCCACAAGACCTATGGATTCGTGTGTATACAGATGGATCAGCACAGAATGCAGTAAAAAATGGGGGAGCAGGTGCATATATAGAATACCCAAATAACACTAGGGATATGAATAAAATAGCAACAGGGAAATATTGTCACAATTATGATGCAGAAATACAAGCAATAAAGTTAGCAATAGAAAAAACTGCTGAACATTAATCTTAGCCCGCAGCCTGTAGTGTTTTTGACAGATGCAAGATCAGTACTCCAGGCACTACAATCCAGAAAATTACCACATCTGCAGACCTTATTGACTGAACTCTGCAAGCACCACAGGGTTGCCCTGCAGTGGATCCCATCTCACTGTGGAATACCAGGAAATGAGAAAGCAGATCAGTTGGCAAAGGAAGGTTCAACAGGCACACAACTAGATACACCTGTTACATACCATCATAAGAAACAGATAATCAAATCAATCAGAGGACCACAAGCCCCAAATCAGGATGCCTTTTATAATATGAATAGATATGAACAAGTTATCATTATACGTCTCAGAACAGGACACAATCGACTCCATAGTCACATGTATACAAAATTCAAGATCGGCACCTCAACTACTTGTACATGTGGACAGGCGCCCCAGACTGCTGAACACATACTTCAAGACTGCACTGAATATAGTAGACTGAGGAAAATCCATTGGCCCATAGATACAACACTACAGACAAAACTATATGGGCCACTGCAAGAATTACAAAAGACAGTAACATTTATACAGGAAACGACATTGCAGATATAGACAATGCTTCAGGCGAACGAAAGATAGATAGATAGACAAAAGAGAGGAATATTGACACTTGTAAAGTACATCAAGTACCCCCCGTGTGTTACCGGGGCCTCATTATGAGGGAAGTAAAGAATAGTGACACTGTGACCTTCCAGGCATGTCGTATGAGGCGACTAAGGAGGTTGATCGATGACTTGACAAGCTGTCATTGTAAAAAGTATTGTTATGGAAACAGCGCCATATATTTTAGAGCAGTGATCTCTGCAATATGTGCCGCTTTGGCACGCAAGGTTTCTGATTTTGAGATTGTGGCTCTGCCCTTTGTGCCGTCTTCGGCTCGAAAGGACAATAGATAGATAGATAGAAAGTACATCAATGCATGTCAGCTTGAAGTATATAGGGATGGAGCTGAATATCAAATACTGCGCCTCAGGACAGAAAATACAGGCTTATACTGCTAAACCAGACAACAGAACCACCAACACTGTACACCAGATCATGGCATACCTCACCTACACCAGACCTTGCTTTCCTCTCACCAGACCTGGAATGGAATATTACAATATATTATAATTTATTTGGAAACAACTTTGAGGCAGTGACCACTGGCCAGTCTTTTAGTGGTGCAAGGTGAAATTGTCAGAGAGAGTAGCACTCTCTCTAGATGAGTTCACAAAATGGCAGACTGGAAAATGTATCAACACAACACCAGTGTACTAACTAAAGATCTGAACACAGGTGGAGACATCAACAAAATGGTTCATGAATTCAGTGGACTAATGCTACTAGTTGCCAGTGAAACAAAATCAAGATGGGCATGGTAACTCTACAAACCATACTAATGCTACTAGTTGCCAGTGAAACAAAATCAAGATGGGCATGGTAACTCTACAAACCATACTAATGCTACTAGTTGCCAGTGAAACAAAATCAAGATGGGCATGGTAACTCTACAAACCATACTAATGCTACTAGTTGCCAGTGAAACAAAATCAAGATGGGCATGGTAACTCTACAAACCATACTAATGCTACTAGTTGCCAGTGAAACAAAATCAAGATGGGCATGGTAACTCTACAAACCATACTAATGCTACTAGTTGCCAGTGAAACAAAATCAAGATGGGCATGGTAACTCTACAAACCATACTAATGAAGTGAACTAGAGTAACTACACAATGACATGGAAATATCTCAAAAGCAAGCAGAAACTAACCCATGTCAAAAACACCACAATAAGTATCAGCATGCACTAAGACCAAATTTCAAACTTCTAAATTACACACCAGACGGAGAAGATGGAAAGAGAAAAATGAATTTTGAAAGAGATACCAGAAAACTGTGGAAGTTTGTAAAACAATTAAATGATGAGGGTACAGAAAGAAACACTAAAATTACATTTGCATGGATAGACCTAAAGAAAGCATTTGATAAGGTATGGAAGGAAGGGCTTTTGAAGAAACTGAGAAATTATGGAGTAAATGGCAGGATGTACAAATGGGTCAAAGCATACCTGCATAACAGGAGAGCCAGAGTGCAACTGGATGGTCTTAAGAGTAAGAAGGTCTTACTGCGCCAGGGCGTTCCACAGGGAGGGGTACTATCTCCAACACTTTTTCTGATCTACATCAATGACCTAGTTACTGAACTACCACATGGTATCAAAGTGGCAATGTATGCAGATGACTTGGTAATGTGGTGCACAGAGGAGTATGCAACAGTGGCCTCCAAATTGTTACAAAGAGCTATGAATGCACTGAATTCATGGACAAATAGATGGTGTATCAGCATCAATACAGACAAATGCAGTACTACACTTTTCACTCTTTCCCCAAAACAAAAAGCAGGAGCCATCTATATAAACAATGAGCCTGTGAAAGAAGACATACAGGCTACGTATCTCGGAGTTACATTTGATAACAAACTATCTTGGAAACAGCAGATAAATAAGGCAACCCAAAAAGCAAGGAGAAAATTGGCTATTCTAAGAAAGCTGTGTGGAACTACGTGGGGTGCGAGTGGGAAAATACTCAGTAAAGTTTACCAACAGAGTATACGCCCACATTTAGAATATGGATCATCTGCATGGTGTTCAGCATCAAACACCACACTTCAAGAACTGGATAAAGTACAAAACCAGGCACTTAGGGTCATCACAGGAGCAATGAAATCAACACCAATATTAGAGATGGAGAAATTGTGGAGGATACCAGCACTGAGAGAACGGAGGGACACAAAGGTGCTGATACAGGCAGAAAAATTTGCTTGCATGCCGAGACATCCAATGAAGGACCGATTCCAAAATCTTGCATTGGGACGACTTAAGAGAAGCAGTTTTATCCACCAAGCCAAGCGTATTAGTAGACAAACACCAGACATGCCAAGAGCTGTTAACCCCCTACTGCCCATACCAGAACAGACTCCCTGGACAGAGGAATCTGGATTATCAGTTCAAATACGGACAGAAGTGAAAGGAATAGTTGATAAAGAGGAACAGAATAGTCTACAGCGAAAAACAATAACTCTCAGTTTCCTGGATGAAGAATACCCACAAGACCTATGGATTCGTGTGTATACAGATGGATCAGCACAGAATGCAGTAAAAAATGGGGGAGCAGGTGCATATATAGAATACCCAAATAACACTAGGGATATGAATAAAATAGCAACAGGGAAATATTGTCACAATTATGATGCAGAAATACAAGCAATAAAGTTAGCAATAGAAAAACTGCTGAACATTAATCTTAGCCCGCAGCCTGTAGTGTTTTTGACAGATGCAAGATCAGTACTCCAGGCACTACAATCCAGAAAATTACCACATCTGCAGACCTTATTGACTGAACTCTGCAAGCACCACAGGGTTGCCCTGCAGTGGATCCCATCTCACTGTGGAATACCAGGAAATGAGAAAGCAGATCAGTTGGCAAAGGAAGGTTCAACAGGCACACAACTAGATACACCTGTTACATACCATCATAAGAAACAGATAATCAAATCAATCAGAGGACCACAAGCCCCAAATCAGGATGCCTTTTATAATATGAATAGATATGAACAAGTTATGATGGGCATGGTAACTCTACAAACCATACTAATGCTACTAGTTGCCAGTGAAACAAAATCAAGATGGGCATGGTAACTCTACAAACCATACTAATGCTACTAGTTGCCAGTGAAACAAAATCAAGATGGGCATGGTAACTCTACAAACCATACTAATGCTACTAGTTGCCAGTGAAACAAAATCAAGATGGGCATGGTAACTCTACAAACCATACTAATGAAGTGAACTAGAGTAACTACACAATGACATGGAAATATCTCAAAAGCAAGCAGAAACTAACCCATGTCAAAAACACCACAATAAGTATCAGCATGCACTAAGACCAAATTTCAAACTTCTAAATTACACACCAGACGGAGAAGATGGAAAGAGAAAAATGAATTTTGAAAGAGATACCAGAAAACTGTGGAAGTTTGTAAAACAATTAAATGATGAGGGTACAGAAAGAAACACTAAAATTACACTGAAGAAGGATGGAAACATCCTAACAGGTAAGCAGGCATCAAATCACTTTGCAGACTCCTTTGCTAAATAAAACCAGCACAAAGCAACAAAACTCAACACAAGAGGGAATCATACATGATGTATGGAAATATCTATTACACTAAGAGAGCTAGAGCAATATCCAAATTAAAGATGAAAACGTCACCAGGCAGTGATGGAGTGTCCAATGAAATGATTAAGAATGTGGGAACAGCAGCTGAAGAAAAATTACTACAGATTTGCAATATGATCTAGTCCACAAGCAGAGTGACACAGGCCTTGAGAGAAGCAATTATGATACCATTACTAAAGCCAGGAAAAGATGGTTCTATGACATCCAGCTATAGACCATTCAGCTTTACAAGCTGTTTGTGTAAAACAAATGAGAATATAATCAATCTCACACTGCAGTAGTACCTGGAAAGTGAAAATCTCAACATCCAGCTATAGACCAATCAACCACAAGGGGTGTGAGTTGGAAAATACTCAGTAGAGTTTACCAATAGGGTATACACCCACATCTAGAATATAGATCTTCAATATGGTGCTCAGCATCACACACCACGATAAAAGAACTGTATAAAGTACAAAACCAGGCATTAAGATCATCACAGAAGCAATGATATCAACACCGATATTGGAGATGGAGAAATTGTTGAGGATTTCACTGAGAGAATGTAGGAACGCATAAGTGGTGATGCAGCTAGAAAAATTCTCATGCGTGCCGAAATATCCAATGAAGAACCAATTCAAAAATCTTGCATTAGGAAGGCTTAAAAGAAGCAGTTTCATCCCCCAAGCCAAACAAGTTTGTAGACAAACACCAGACATACCAAGAGTTGTTAGCCCCCTACTGCCGATGCTAGAACAGACCCCCTGGACTTAAGAAATCAAATTGCTGATACAAATATGGACAGAAGTAAAAGGAATACTTGACCGGGAGAAACAGAATAGTACACATCATTAAACAATCACTCTCAGTTTCTTGGCAGAAGAATACCCACAAGATCTATGAGTTCCTGTATACACAGATGGATCAGCACAGAATGCAGTAAAGAATGAGGAAGCAGGAGCATACATAGAGTACCCAAATAATACTTGGGATATGAATAAAATAGCAACAAGGAAATGCAATAAAGATATAGACATGGAAACAATAAAGTTGGCAATAGAAAAACTGCTGAACAGTAATCTTAGCCTACAACGTGTAGTGTTTCTGTCAGATGCAAGATCAGTACTATAATCCAGAAAAATGACATCTGCAGACCTCATTGACCGAACTCTGCAAGTATCACAAGGAAACCCTGCTGTGATCCCATCTCAGAGTGAAGTACCGGGAAACAAGAAAGCAGACCAGCTGATAAAGGAAGGTGTAGTTGATCCACCACCCATAAAATAGGCTGTTGGTCATTGAAACAATATGAGTAGTAACACAATGTTCTCATGCACTTGAAAATGTTGGGGAGTGAATCCCCTACTTTGTACTTTTATGTTAACATATTGATAATTAAATTCTGTCTTTGTTACAGAATTAGCAGAACATTTTACCAGAAATCAATGATGATCATGTGAATTGTTGTGTTTTAACATCAATGATATTTATTATAAGAATCATAGAATGTTATGTTTGTATATGTCTTTGCACTTTATAGAATCATAATTACTAGTTTCTGCTTGTTATTCTTTTAAATCTAAAAATATCATATTCTCAGATTGCATGCATCATTCCATGGAAACCTCCATGTGCAGAAGATGAAGCCTCTTGTGACTTCAGCAGTCTTGCCAAGGATGTTTGTGATCATTTTGTCATTAACCCTGACAGTTTTACAGACCTTGATGATGTCAAATGCAGGGCAAGAGCAAACATTCCATTCTCCAAGCTGTTATATGGTACATTGTTGAATAATCTGTAATTGTGCAACCACTTATTACAAAATATATTTATATTGTGACAGTGCGGAACATAAGTCATCATGAGTAATTCACAAGACAGAGAACTGCAACACCAAATGTCCAGAAAAACTCTTGTCCACAACACTTCATGCGATGACTCGAAGATGGTCGTGATTATGCACAAAAGTTTATTCACGGTTCTTTAGTTACACTTCATAAAATCATCTGCAGAACTAACTTCTATCTATCTATTGACCTTTCGAGCCGTAACCGGCCCATAGGGCGTAGACCAAGATACACCTTCTCCTATATGAATTTTTTGTTCTAGCAGTTTTCTTTTAAAGATATTTTATCAAATCTCGCCATCTGTCTCTGTTCTGTGCAAGCAGTTCTATCTCATTGAGGGAGCCGATTCCTGCTGCTCTTGCTTGCATATAAAAGTCTCTCATTATGCAGAATTGATGGTTATGGCTGTCTATTCATATATCAAACTATATCATCAGGGGATACTCTATATATGTGTCTAAGTCTTCTGGACTTTCAGGAAATATGGCAGCTAGTTTGCTGGTGTTTTCAGAAAGCTCACAGATGAATGCTGATTTTCAGTGATCTTCTGTTTGGTTTTTTGTTTTTTTTTTCATTATTATTTGAAGAGAATGTTAATGTGTTTTTTTTTTATATTCAAAGAGATCATTAGTGCTTTCTATTCAATGGAAGTCCCCCAAATCATCACCTGTACTGCAGATTTTTGCGTGCATGGAGTTCAACACTGCCCTTAGCATTAACAGCAACAACACCTATTTTCAATTAGAAGCACTGACACAGTGGCTAGGAAAAAAAGAGATGTGAGAAATGGAAGCATGGATTGAAAGTAGAGAGGCTGCACAGGAATGTGCTCTACAACTGGAACTGCACCAGTGCAAAATAAAGAGGGCCGGCCCTTGACCGCTTGGCTTACAATTTTGACATACTGCTTCTACAGGTGACACAGGCAGACAAATTGAACTTCTGCGGTTATCACTGCTACTTGTGTAGAGAGATCTGGTGCAAAACAGCCACCATGGTCAGGTCATTATACTAAGGGACACCATTCAGTACCACAGTCTTAGATTTAGAAGCGTAGTAGGGAGCAGAACTCAGTGATGGTCAATGCAGAGGTCAACGGTCTCATCTGGGATAACTCCAATGAGGTAGATGCAGTCATCTATACAGACGGATCCATAATACAACACCAAAGGAGTTCATGGGCATTTCCAGCACGCTCTGCAGGCAGAATAGTCAAAGAAGACAGTGGTGCATACGTTATGACCACGAGTAGTATGACGATGGATGTGATGGCAGTGACCAGGGCATTCATTAGGTTAGAGTCACAGGATTACGCCCATGCCTGCATACTAAGTGATTTAATGAGCATGATAAAAAAAAGTGGAGATGGGTATGCAGGCAATGGGTAGAGTTATTACAGAAGTCAAAAATACATAGAGTTACCTTTGTCTACATCCCTGGACATGTGGGAGTGCAGGGAAATGAAAGAGCTGATAGGTTGGCTAGCTTTGCTGTCGTTGAAGATGGTCAACCAATAGTACAGGCGGATGTCATCAATTCCCTCCATGATGTGGGAAGGACACAGGACTTCGACAGCCATGAGTTCATGTCACTCTTTCGGTTGAAGATTGTTTTTAAGCCGCCATTAAGCCATTAGAGTGTGACTTAGATCTGCTAAGTTCCAGGCATATTTAAATAATGGTAAGGAACATAAAAGAAGAGTAATGAAAATGTTCTGAAAGAGGCCAAAGCAAAAAGAGATTTGAACATTTCCAATATTAGGAAGGAACAATCATAATATTTTTTGGCCATGTAATGTGAAGAGAACAGCTGGAATATATTGTAACAACTGGGAAAATTGAGGGACGAAGGGATAGAAGGAAGCAAAGAGAAAAGATACCAGACAGCTTAAGAGAATGGCATGGCAGAAGGTCAACAACAGAAATGATAAATAACTGTCGTGATCGAAAGTTGTGGAGAGACATGATCACCTACACCAGCAGGCCCGATACTTGATGATGATGATGAAGGAACATAAATCCTTTGAACAATTTCCCATTCCCACTACATAATGTACTGAGTACATCATATCATCATGGCTACTACAGACAAAACTATATGGGCCACTGCAAGAATTACAAAAGACAGTAAAATTCATACAGGAAACGGCATTGCTGATATAGACAATACTTCGAGCGAACGAAAGATAGATAAAGATAGATAGATCATGGCTACCTTGACAAAGAATAAATGTCAACAATATTCAGTCAAGTATCTTGGCTATGGATTTATCCCTTCACTGCAAGACCACATAAAATTCATGTGTTTAATTTGTGATATTACACTTTTCAATCAAATGAAAGTTTGAGACCAGGCAGTCTTAGGGTGATAAAAATAATGAAATGTTCATTCATAAATCTATAAATTTAAGTGAGAAAGGTTTAATCTCTTCTTACAAAATATCAAAAGTTATATCTCAAGAGGGAAAATCATGCACAACAATAGGGGAATCCTTGATTTTGCCAGGTGAATCTATTGTTATTACAACCAGCATATTTTAAGCATACATTTCTTTGTAACTGTTTTGTGTGAACTCTGACATAGACTAACAGCTGAGTTAACATTCAGGATGAATTCTCAACAGAAAATATACTACACAGCCCCTCCCCAGCCCCATTTAACCACCAAGCCTTGAACATAATTTTCACCATTAAATTCCTTCCAATATATGAAATTCACAGGAAATATGCTGTCTGAACAGAAATGTTGATGTTTATATGTGAATATCTATGGACAGTTTTGTATCCAGTGAGGTTTATTGATTCTCATTGTGTGCAAGACAAGAGCTGCCTTTGGAGCAAGATGATTGTTCTTACAATGATTGTGTTGGATTTCTCCTGGGTGGTTTTGCTCATTGCTGTCTTTCACAGTAAAACTGTCAGGTGAAAATTGGGTCTAAACTGGAACATAATCTAGAACTGCTCTTTTTTGTTTTGTAGCATGTAAAGGGGTTGAGTTGCCATTCATTTGTTTCTTGTGTCAGATAATGAAACATACACATCCTTCTTGGCTACCCTTTGTCTCTGTATAGAGTAGCAACACTGAAGCAATTACATTTGTAAGTCTCACAAAATGAGTCAGCATGGTACTTCTATTTAGTTGTTTTGTTGTCTTCTTACAAACCATGTCTCAGACAGCTTCCAAGTTATCTCACATTGCATGTACTCAAGTCCTTTTGTTTAAAACATCTTGTCATTTGTTCACATCTACTGTTCTTGTTTGCCCCGTAAGCAATGTGTCAATCCATTAAAAATGTTTGTTTTCTCCATGATCTCAGGTATCAGTGAGTACAACTCTCACTATATTCCCAATAACATGATTATTCTTGGTGTGGCCTGGCATGGTGTGGACTACACCTGTGATCATCTTATTGTAAGTACATTCTTCACTTATTAACATTTCTTTTGGTAATGTATGAAAAAATAATTGAACATAATCTTTTATTTGTGACTTCATAATCACATGATCACTCATAATCCAGAAGTAAAGGTTTACCTTTAAAATTATTTGAAAGAAAACAATTGGACTGAAAAGGTCAAAATTAGAAATTAGTTTGTGAGAAGAGAAATTGACATAGAATCTTGTCTGGAGCTGCATACTGACTTTTAAAAAAAATTGCTTGCCAACATGGAGTTATATCATTTGATTTCGTATCATACAAAGCAGGTACAAAAAGATAAGAGGAGCACATAGCTTGAGGCAGCTCCAGGGTAAAATATAGTAACATTACCAGAAAATCTATAACAGCATCACAAAGCAAACAGTAATTTAACAATATTATAACTTAAGAAAACCCAAGATGTGAATGGAGAAGTCTGAACACAAATTAAACATCAGAGAGAAGATTTATATTGTCTGGTCAAATTATGCAAATTATAGATATGGAATAGTTTATTTTTCTTTTCAACTTCATAATTTGTTTATATTGACACATTTTTCTTTCCTGTTGAAATATATGAATTTACTTATCCTATGTACATATATCATTGAGTGTTATGGGGAGCTGAATTTTTCTATCTTTGAACTAACCGTGATGCACTGGCAGTTGTTGCTTCATCCACTGTAGAATTTCTGAAATTTTGTTTTGGTCATCTATCTAGGGGATTTGGTGGTCTAGAAGAAAGTCATCAGCTTCTGGAAAAGAAGGTCATGGGTTGATTCCTGCCATAGGTGGTGGACATTTTTCAAAAATGAAGTCCTTGACTTCCTCATGACTTTACCCTTCCCTAGTCTCTGAGTAGAGAAATCTGATATCTAGCCATCTTAGAAAAATGGAGAAAAAAAAAACAAGCGACCTGTGTACACTTGCACTCGTTAAAGAACCCTAGACAATTTTTAAAGTCTAAAAGAGTGATGGCTTACCATCAAAAATCATAAATACTGTATTATCAAAGACATGTATGATGGTTACACATGTACAGTTCGAACAGAGGAAGGACTGAGCGAATGTTTCCCAATAGAAACTGGGGTTAAACAAGGATGTATTTATCGCCCTCGTTATTTGGAATTGTTATGGACTTCATAATGAAGAAATGCTGCACTGGTAATAAAGGCATCGAATGGATACAAGGAGACCATTTGGAGGACCTCGACTTTGCTGATGACATAGTTCTCATCAGCAGTCAGATAAAAACGATGCAGGAAAACACAAATGAACTATCATCAATAGCCAGAAAAATTGGGCTTGAGATCAATCATGAAAAGACTAAAGTCATGAAAAGTTTAATTCCAACAGATGACAAAATATACATGGAAAACAAACCAGTAGAAGAGATTGATCACTTTATCTTGGAAGTCACATTGATCAAGAAGGAGATACAAGTAAAGAAATTAGAATCAGAATGGCTAAAGCAGCAATGTCTTTCAGAAACCTTGAAAAGTTGTGGAAATCAAAACTAATCAGCACAAACACAAAACTTAGGCTATTCAAATCAAATGTACTATCAATCCTTACGTATGCGTGTGAAAGCTGGAAAACAACAAGAGATATAGAAACAAAGTTGAACGCATTCGAAAATAAATGTCTAAGGAAAATACTTGGTATAGCATGGAACGAATTCAAAACAAATGAGGAAATTAGAGAAATCACCAATCAGCCACTAATATCTTCAGTAATAAAGAAAAGACGATGGTCATATGTTGGACATGTGATGATAAGAGATAATAACCAAATAGCAAAGCAAGCCCTCATATGGGAAACAACAGGTAAGAGAAAAAGAGGATGACCCAGGGAGACACTGAGAAGAACATTGATGAGAGAGGCAAGAGCAGCAGGATTCGGCTCCCTCAATGAGATAGAGCTGCTTGCACAGAACAGAGACAGATGGCGAGATTTGATAAAATATCTTTAAAAGAAAACTGCTAGAACAAAAATTCAGATATGAGGTGTATCTTGGTCTACACCCTATGGGCCGGCTATGGCTCGAAAGGTCAATAGATAGATAGAAAAGAGTAAGCCAAAAATGGCCACTTCCCAGCCAAAATTATTAAGCAATTCTACCTATGCCAAAGAAGCATCAGACTAAAAGTTGTCGAAATGCTGCAAACTAGCAGCACAACAGATCCATACCAACTTAATGGGTGAACACTAACAAGAAGACCATCTATCTGTTGCTTGCATAAAATGGTAACTGGTAAGCTGCATTCTCTTGAGATGACCGAGCCACTTTATTTTCTTTTTTTGTATGTGTTTGATGGAGATATTGTTCTGTTACTTGTTTTTGATGTTTTTTTCATTCTGTATCTTTTAAGGGCATTCATGGTTTTTTCAGACAATGTATTTCTAACAAATTTAGAAAGGAGACAGATTTTCATGAATTCTTGAGTTACCTGTAGCTAATTGTTTATTACTTTCAGAATTTTATAATTTTGTTTAGTTTCTTACCTGTAATAACAGTGATCTCTGCCATATGTGCCGTCTTCGGCTCGAAAGGACAATAGATGTAATAACAGGAAATGGTTTAATAACTCTGATTTTGTGCATTTATACATTGCAAATCTTCATCCCAACATTGTGCTGCCAATGCCAGTCCTGGACCCTAGATGCAAGAACAATCAGCTAAATAACCTCTACGTGTAGCGGGGTGAGGGCTTTAAGAGCGAGAGAGTGTTTGTTTTCTGAGCGATTCTTTGCGGATCTTTGAACAGATCGTCCGCTGGTTGTTGTTTATTTTATTCGATCAGCTGTTGTCTGTGGTGTCTACTCATCAGCTGTTAGCTTGAGATCATGTTAGTGTGACCTCTCTGGAATGCTATGGCTGTGTTCCTGCCCCCGGCGTTAGGCTCGTGTTTGTAATCAGGTCACATACACATCCCCGGACTATTTGATTCTTATTAGCTTGACCTTTGCTCGGTCTGGTAGTACTTCTGGTTCATTAAGATGACCGTTGCGTTGTGTTCCGCGACAACTTTACTGGTGGACTGGTTCGTGACACTTAGGCTAGATAATGAAACTGTATAACACAGAACAACACCTTTTGATGGTAAATTAGTTGGCTTTTATTCATGCCACTTCAAAATCTCGTTACATATGTAAATGTCAGGGCCACACTTGCATCACACTCTAGGCCCTAAATTAAATTGAGACGCTCCCATCGAGCGCCTCCCTTACGCTAATTACAATCTATCGGTCTATTCTGTCGTCTGCCTGTTGATCATGATAGGTCTTGACCATTCTACTCACAACTATGCTATATCACTGCTAACTCTATTAGTTGGTGTTAGCCTCTCTATGGCCCGACTGGCTCCTATGAAGCGTGTGAGCCCTATCAATAACTTCTCTCAATCTGACTAATAATCAATGACTAACCATTTCTGACCAACCATTCCTGACTAACCTATCTTGACTAACCTATGTTGTGTGTCTTCCCTTAAATTCGGCTTATCTATCCAATCAGCGTCTTTCTGCCCACGTACGTCTGACCACCCACTCACTTATGGAGATGGCCTTCATGTTTTTGCATGTTAATTTCGACCTCTTTATTACACCCCCGCGTCTGTCTGTCTGTCTGGTACCCTTGACATTGTTCTACTTTTGGACCTGGCCTCTGTTTATTTAATTCTCTCCTTATATCCGTGCATTGCTTTGTCCCGTTAGTGTCTGGAGATGACCTCCCACTTTCTGCACGCCTTTTTCCTGGCCTATCCTCTTTGTTATTACTGTGACTACGTTTTTATATATTTTTCCTTGACCTATCTTTACACATTTTGTCTCGCCTATTCGCCCCCTCACTTCCGGATCGTTCTTTCTGACCTGCTCTCTATTTTCTCCTTCACTCTCTCTTTCTATCCTTTTCTTCCCCCTCGTCTACATAGCCTCCACTATTCTTTAGTCATTGCAACTTCTAATGACTAACCCTACTCCATCAACTCCTATTTTACATGTTATGCCCGTCACGTCAATTATTGTCGTCAGCACTCTCCAGAGTTTCTGATAAGGCCTCTACAGAACCCCTGGGGATTGCTCTCCCCCTCTGTCACTCTGACTGTCTTTTACTTACCCTTCCCCCTATCTATAGTACATTATTTACATACATTGACCTTTTGCAATGTTTCTGTATCTGCTTGTACGATACTTTTCTAGTGTAGTTTGTCCTACCTGGACTGGCTCGCTCTGGCCCTACACTTTCTTAACTCCTGGCGTCTCTTCTATTTCTCTTAACATTGCCCTCAGCAATGACTTATATCTCCATATTTCTCCTACCATTGCCCTCAGCAATGTCTCAATATTGACATTCTGCAATTCACGTTATTGCTAGTTGCACATAACGCCTATGTAGTGCGTTCATGGATTGATAATCCCGCCTCTACATTTTCTGTGTCTTCTCCCCTAAGACACTGACGTCTCTTCTCTTCTATTCTCATTTACTTCAATATAATTGTCTACTATTTACATTTACTTCAATACAACAATTCTATACTATTTAAATTTAATTATATACAACATTTTTGGCCATTTCTCCTCCTTTTCTTGAGTCTCTAGTAGCCTATCCATTTCGGATTTATTCTCAGCTACCTTTTTTTTTCATCCACCCGTCTGGGTGTTCATTTCTTCCTCTACCGCCTATACTCTTCACTTTTCTCTTACTATCATCTTAGGTCAACTGTCCATTTTGGATTACTCAGTTACCTCTTATTTTAACCCATCCGGGTTTTCAGTTTTCTCTTCTTATCTCTATTTCTTCTATTCAATTGAGTCTTCCCCTTTCGGGTTTTTCTCCTCTTATTATTTGGTTTTATCCATTTCGGGTTCTCTCTTCTCTCTTATTATTTCATGTACCCATTTCGGGTTTCCTCCTCGCAATACTTTGTTTGACCCATTTCGGGTTCTCTCTTTCTCTTCTTGAGTCTTATTTATTTAGTCTTACCCCTTTCGGGTTTTCTCCTCTTTCTACTAGTTGTATCTATGATACCTTTGAAAACTTCTATTTTCTTCTCTACTCCTATAATTACCATGTTGACTATACCTATCATTCCTTTGATCCCTTTTCCTTTCTTTTCTAAAGTCATAAACACCAGGTTGTACCTCGTATCTATCCTTTTTCTCAGCCTTTATCTTCTGTTGGTGATCTATGTATCTCTGTAACTCACCCCTCTCTTTTGCATATGATGCATCACTCAATATTCTTTCCTCTTGCTTTCTTTGCATTCTAGCAAATTCATCTTTCGCCTCCTGTGACACATTTTTCTCTACTAATCTTGTTATGTCAGCTGGGGTTAATACCCAAGACCCATCCTTTGTTTCTGTATTTTCTGTGTCTTCTGTTTTCTGTTCTCTCTTTTTGCCCATTGTGGCTATT
Source organism: Megaustenia siamemsis (assembly GCA_032433765.1). Classification (NCBI taxonomy): domain Eukaryota; kingdom Metazoa; phylum Mollusca; class Gastropoda; order Stylommatophora; family Ariophantidae; genus Megaustenia; species Megaustenia siamemsis. Next base: position 22,854,956 of record JAVIAB010000024.1, on the reverse strand, counting down.
GCTTCTAACCTATGTGTTCTATCTAATCTATGCCTTGCACTTGGCAACAAATCTTTGTCTATGCTATTACTATCTTCATCTTCACTACTTACTATTTTCTTCATTGTGGCTATTGTTTCTAATCTATGCCTTGCACTTAATATTTTCCTCTTACTATTTGGCGTTTGCTTTTGAATTACTTCTTTTTCTTTATTATTCACTGTTAATACTCTTTCATTACTAATGTCTACCTGTATTCCTCTATCTTTTATGTTTGTTTGTTTGTCCGTCACTGTTCCCCTATTTCTTGTTCCCTTTTCAACCATCTGTGTAGCACTATCTGTGCGCTCCGTTATTTCCGTTTGTGTGTACTTTTCTTCTTTCACCACTTCCTGATATCTGTCATTGTCACTGCCTACCCCAGTATCCACGTAACTTTTTCTACTCTTAACCTCTAACCCCGTCTGGTTGTCTCTCTCTTGCCTCCTAATATTCTTATTTATTTGAATTCCATACAACCTACCGTTTGGTTTGTCATGGGGTGTATATTTTCTTTCTCTCCTTTTAGTTATCCCATATGGTTTAAATACCTCAACCTTTACTATATAATTTGTCATTCTATGGTCATGATTTAAAATATTATTTACTATAGTGCTATTTTTATACAATATTATTGCTCTATTTCTGTTGTCTGTTCTCTTAATAAATGTATAATACATTATTTCTCCAAATTTTTCAAAATATTTTCTAACTTGTCCGTCTGTACTGCCTTCCTTTAATCTGACTACTATTTTGCAACTATACGTTTTCTTGTGCTGTAACTGACATTGTCTAGCTATGTGTCCTACTCTATTACAGTTATAGCATCTTCTATTTTCTTGTACCCAATTTACTTTGTGAGTGCTAGCGACTCTCCTGTATCTCTGTCTTGTATGATCAATCTCCATTGGATATTCCTGTCTCATCTGCACCTCTTCTCTTTTCTCCTGTCTTTCTCCTTCAAATTTTTGTCTAATATTTTCTTCTTCTATTGCCACATTCATCACTTGTGCCCGTGTTGCTAAATTTCTCCTTGCTAGTTGCATTTTCACTAGTTCTACTAACTCCAATACTTTATCGCCACATTCTTGCACTGATTCTTGTTGCAGCTGGTGTGTCGACTTAAGATTCCTTATTGCTTGCTGTGACTGCTGTGGATCTTTGTATCTTGTGTATCTTTGTGTTAGATACAACTTAAACTCTTCCCAAGTTTCGTCTTTCATCTCATTTATTCTTCTTCTTATGTTGCTAGCCACTCTGCCATAACTAGTTAACAACGCTAATTCTTTCAACTCTGTTTGACTTATTTTATTACTGCTCTGCCATTTTTCAATGTCATTTATCCATGTTTCAATTTGCTCTTCTTTTCCAGTAAATGTTGGTATTCGTTTTACTACTTCTTGTGTCTGTATTCCTTCTAACCTTTGTACTGCTTGAGCCAACTTATTAATCGTTTGTGATACATAGTCTTCTTTACTTACTTCCATTTTTGTATTTTAATCTCTGTTCTACTTAATCACTATATTGATTTTTACTATTTGGTCGCTGTATTACTTTTCTTGTCTCCCTTGGAGTCTTCTATTATATTTCTCTCAATAATTATTTCCACATTGACTGTGTACACTTTCAAAGTGTCATTAATACTTTCGTTCTTCAAAACACTTATTTATTTTATATTTTATATTACACGTGTCCTTGATCAGAGTCCCTAGCTCACTCTACCTCCCTTCCTTTACAACCAACCCCCAATCCTACACTATTAGGCGTCAATTGCCTTCGCTAAAAAAATTTTTATCAAGGACACGTCTAATATTTACAATGTGAATGTTTGCCTTGTTTCCGTTCACATACAATTTTAATACCAACAATTCATCTACTTAATTAAATTTCATATAAAATTACTTTTTCCTAAACTATCCTGTGGAGACAAAAACATTTATCTTGTGATATTCCACTCTCTAAATAATCCTAATTTAATTACTTCACACTTAATTATCAACTAAATTGTTCCATACAGTTCCTTGAAAAATGAAATGTTCTCCTGGAATTCTTAATTATTCACTTGATATTAACTGTTTCTAAAATGTCTTTAAATGTTCTACTTCCTTGAATCTGAATAAAAATGACACCTTTATTTTAGGTTTCCCTGGTTGAGTTGCTTTGTTGATTCTTGTCGACCGGCTTGTTTCTCTCCTGTTGATGGTCTTTGCGTTGCCTGGTCTGGTACTCGTGGCGTTCGTTGTTACAATTCTGGACTGCTACTGTTCATTGCGTCAAAATTGATTCTCGTCTGCGTGATCTTGTTTAGACATCCCCACTTTGGTTAACAACGACTAAGCTTCGTTTGAATCGTTTGCGCGGGCTTGCTTCTTTTGATAGTTTTGTTGATTTCTCCTGTCTGTTGATTTGATTTCACTGGTCGTGTGAGTCGATTTGATTTCACTGCTCCTTCCGTTCTGACTGGTTTACAATACTTGTTTTTTGTTATCTGCACTTTCTACTGTTGTTTGTTGTCTATTACTGTCTTGTGCTTTTACAGTTTCTTGGCTTTTTCTAGCTTCTAGCGCCTGGTCACGCTCCAATGTATCCGGTGTAGATACATTTAAAAAGAACATTACTTGTGTACCGGCACCAATGTAGCCGGTGATAACTTTGAGATGTTGAATCGATGTTTGATTGTTTGATTGTTTTCTGAGTTCTGAGTCTTTGCCTTCTGAGATTTTAAGAGCGATTCTTTGCGGATCTTTGAACAGATCGTCCGCTGGTTGTTGTTTATTTTATTCGATCAGCTGTTGTCTGTGGTGTCTACTCATCAGCTGTTAGCTTGAGATCATGTTAGTGTGACCTCTCTGGAATGCTATGGCTGTGTTCCTGCCCCCCGGCGTTAGGCTCGTGTTTGTAATCAGGTCACATACACATCCCCGGACTATTTGATTCTTATTAGCTTGACCTTTGCTCGGTCTGGTAGTACTTCTGGTTCATTAAGATGACCGTTGCGTTGTGTTCCGCGACAACTTTACTGGTGGACTGGTTCGTGACACTTAGGCTAGATAATGAAACTGTATAACACAGAACAACACCTTTTGATGGTAAATTAGTTGGCTTTTATTCATGCCACTTCAAAATCTTGTTACATATGTAAATGTCAGGGCCACACTTGCATCACACTCTAGGCCCTAAATTAAATTGAGACGCTCCCATCGAGCGCCTCCCTTACGCTAATTACAATCTATCGGTCTATTCTGTCGTCTGCCTGTTGATCATGATAGGTCTTGACCATTCTACTCACAACTATGCTATATCACTGCTAACTCTATTAGTTGGTGTTAGCCTCTCTATGGCCCGACTGGCTCCTATGAAGCGTGTGAGCCCTATCAATAACTTCTCTCAATCTGACTAATAATCAATGACTAACCATTTCTGACCAACCATTCCTGACTAACCTATCTTGACTAACCTATGTTGTGTGTCTTCCCTTAAATTCGGCTTATCTATCCAATCAGCGTCTTTCTGCCCACGTACGTCTGACCACCCACTCACTTATGGAGATGGCCTTCATGTTTTTGCATGTTAATTTCGACCTCTTTATTACACCCCCGCGTCTGTCTGTCTGTCTGGTACCCTTGACATTGTTCTACTTTTGGACCTGGCCTCTGTTTATTTAATTCTCTCCTTATATCCGTGCATTGCTTTGTCCCGTTAGTGTCTGGAGATGACCTCCCACTTTCTGCACGCCTTTTCCTGGCCTATCCTCTTTGTTATTACTGTGACTACGTTTTTATATATTTTTCCTTGACCTATCTTTACACATTTTGTCTCGCCTATTCGCCCCCTCACTTCCGGATCGTTCTTTCTGACCTGCTCTCTATTTTCTCCTTCACTCTCTCTTTCTATCCTTTTCTTCCTCCTCGTCTACATACGGAGATGAAATATGTTCGATGAATGACAAAAAACAGCCTGAGAGACAAGATCAGAAATGAAGAACTAAGAAAAAAGCTAGGAATAGCCACTATCATAGAATATATAAAGAAACAACAGATAAAATGGTTTGGCCAAGTGACAAGACAGAGTGATCAAAACACAACACAATGAGCCCTCAATAAACGTTCTGAGAATACCAGACCCAAGGACCGACCATGAAAAAGATGGATTGACGGAATATTAGAAACACTAGGAAACATAACAGCAGCAGAAGTGAACAGAAAAACAAAAGACTGCAAGTTATATCTCCCCTCGATGCTGAAAGGCAAATCAGGAAGTAAAGAAGATGATGAAGATATATTGCTTCACATTTTGAACATTTGGTAAGAATGAAACTAGACTAAAGAACATCAAAAGTTTTCTACCTCAAAACATCAGGACAGAGAGCAAGAGGGGAACCAAGAAAAAGATAGATGGAATAAAAGAAGTGCGCAAGAACAAAAAATGTTATCTTTTAACAGCGTCCACCTACACCCAAGAATGACACTACATCTAAAAGGGGAAAAAAACCAAAAGAACAAGCAATACAAAATCTACAGTTTGTCATTAATACTTGAGTTGATAGTTTCTCGTTTGATTCTTTCCAAAAAGATCAAATACAAATGTGCTAATATACATTCAAAGTGATTAGAAAAAACTGTATCTTAACATTTAAACACTTTTGTGATGAACAATTGAATATTGCTCCTTGAAAACTCTCAGATTTGCCAATCTTTGTACTTTTGGTTTCAAGTATTATACTATAGGGTGTCTCTTTAATGACTGTGCATTTTTTGTTGTTGAAATAATTATGCACCTAAATTTTATCTATGTATGACGTAATAGTTCAAGCACCATTTACGTGTTCATTTAAACATCACTGCTACATGATAGATCTGGCTTACAATGGTGTTAACGATTGAAGAAAGAGTATTTATAGGGAATCATGTGTTCCGTAACGGCGGCAAGTATTCGAATGGGGTTGTTGAACAATTTGTGAATAGATTTCCTGATACACCAGTGCCTCATCGAAATACTGTGAGTAATTTAATAATCAAATTTCAAAACACCGGTAGTGTACATGATGTTAGCCGTCCTGGTAGACCATCTGTTCTTGAAGTAACATCTCTCAACATCCAGGACAGCATTCTAATGAGTCCTGGCAAATCAATAAGAAAGCTGGCTCAACAAGTACACAAATCAAGCAGTACTGTTCATAGAGTTCTGAAAAAAAAATTAAAGTTACATCTGTACAAATTTTCCGTCGTTCCTCAATTAAAAGAATTAGATCACCAATCCAGAATTAATTATTGTATGTGGTTTGAGAATTTTCTAGCCCAAGAAGGTGAGGAAATCCTTGATTTCACTTTCTTCACAGATGAAGCATGGTTCCATTTGTCTGGGTACGTGAATAGGCAGAATGATCGTCTTTGGAGTGATGAAAATCCACATGCATTGCACCCAGTGCCTCTCCACGATCAGAAAGTAGGAGTGTGGTGTGCAATGAGTCGTCAGCGGATAATCGGCCCAATTTTCTTCTATGACACAATAAATTCAGAAAGATACAGGATTAACATACTGGAGCGATTCGTAACCCAACTTTCTGAGCCAGAAATTGAAAAAGCTTGGTTTCAACAAGATGGCGCAACTGCTCACACTGCTGTAAAACCACTGGAATTTTTATATGAAATTTTTGCTAATCGTATAATCTCTCGTGGAATTTGGCCTGCACGGTCTCCTGATCTTACTCCCATGGACTACTATCTCTGGGGTGAACTGAAAGGAAAAGTGTACGAAAACAATCCCCACACACTCGATGAACTGCAGGTTTCAATCGCCAACAACATTAATAACGTTACACAGCCCATACTGCGTAAGGTTTTTGACAATATGAAAAAACGTATCAACATTTGCCAACTAAAACGTGGTGGATATTTCGAATACCTTTTGTGAATAGTGATGTTATATGTTTAACTTTACCGAAAAAGGAACAAGCTACAGCAGTACATGATGCGTGATTTACATAAATAAATTGGAACAACTAGATTTTCAAATAATGCACAGTCATTAAAGAAACACCCACCGATCTGGAAGACCTTCAATTTCACAAGACCAAATTATGGAACGCCAAGACAGAATTACAATGAGTCCAAATGCATCTTTAAACCACTTGTCTCAACAGGTGCAAATATCTAAGAGTTCTGTTCACAAGGTTTTAAGAAGTGAACTACACTATCGTCCATACAAATTAACTGAAGTGTCTCAACTCCAAGAAAGAGATTATGAATCCCGTTTAAACTACTGCATGTGGTTTCAGAATTTTATTTATGAACATGGCGCTGCCATCCTTGACGTCACTTTTTTCACTGATGAGGCCTGGTTTCATTTATCCAGTTATGTGAACAGTCAGAACAATCGGCTGTGGAGCAGTGAAAACCCCCATGAATTTCATCAAGTGCCGCTTTACGATAAAAAAGTCGGAGTGTGGTGCGCTATAAGTCGTATGCGGATAATAGGACCTAAATTTTTTAATGAAACAATAAATGCAGAACGTTACCGTACTTTAATTCTGGAACCGTTCATAGCACACCTTACAGAACGGGAAATTATGGAATCCTGGTTTCAGCAGGATGGGGCAACAGCACACACAGCCACAACAACACTCAATTATTTAGAAAGCATATTTGCAAATCGCATTATTTCACGTGGAATCTGGCCTGCTCGTTCACCAGATCTAACACCCCCAGATTATTATCTGTGGGGGGCATTGAAGGGGAAAGTTTATGAAAATAATCCGCAGACAATTAATGACCTAAAGACTGAAATAGAAGACAAGATTAAACAAATATCACCAGACATTATTCTGAAGGTTTTCGCAAATATGGAAAGACGAATCACGACATGTCTTGAAGCCTGTTGTGGACATTTTCAACATATGCTTTAGGCACTTTATTGTGTTAATACCAACATTCCCAATTATAAGCTTGCCGATAGCAGTCAAGTATATTTGAATATTTTACAATTTGTGTGACGCATTAGTTAGCCGCATTTCTGGTGACGTTTTTCTTCCGAGAGTAGAAATTCACTGCACTGCGACTTTAGAAACACCCTGTACTAAAATATCATTTGTACATAAATAATGACTTTAACTAGAAATTTTACTTTTTGTCTTTGGTGTCACAAACTTAAACCATTCCCATAAAATATCAATTTTAAGAATAAGAGTAATTGAGAACATCTTCCATAAATGCTGCAATATTTCCAAGATTAGAACTAAAATACCACTTTTGGTTGAAAACAAATAGCTGTGTATTGTGTATTATGTGTTGTATGTTGTTGTGTGTTATGTGTTGTTGTGTTGTGCATTGTGTGTTATATTGTGTGTTGTATTGTGTTATGCATTCCTCCTTTTTCCTGTCATGCTTCAAGACAACAGCAGATACATTACTTGACTTATCTTGCCTTCCACTCACTTATAGTTTTAGCCTGGCTAATCTATATCTTGCTTCATCTATTGTGGCTCAAACATGATGTTTAATGACATGTCAGATTTTTTTAGTTTTATGCCTAATTTTTTGCAATTTGTCTACTTTCAACATTCTTAATTATTAATAAGGCTTTGTATACTGTAAAGGTTTGAACAAAAGTGCCAGTCTAAAATAATGTGCTTCAAACATGTCATGTGATGTAAACTAATGCAGTTTCCTTTGTCCTTGTCACAGAATGATATTTGCTCTCTTCAAGAAAACATCAACAATACGAAGATAAAGTGTGACTTCAGCAAGAGAAAGAAAATATCTAATGGGGATATCTTGAACGATCATGCAACTGAATATATGCAGCACAAGTTTGATAACATTTATGGTGCCCCATTTTTCACTTACAATGTAAGAACCATTTTTACATTACTACTAAAACTGTTAAAGGTCTGGCCAATTCTTGTATTTGTTTGTTTTGCTGGAAGAAAAAAAAGAGAAATTGAGGATTTGGTTACTGAGCTGGAGATGTTGTTTGGGGCTGAGTTTTGAGAGCTTCAATCAGGCACCTGGAAAGTGAAGAAATTATGAGATAACTGTTGTCCTGAGGGGTGAATATGTAAAGATGACTAAAGTTCACATCAAATGTCAGACATGTACTCCTTTACACTAAAGTGCAAGTTTCTTGGACTGATCAATGATGACAGAAAATTAAATACCTTTGAAAATAAATGTCTTCGCGGTATCTCAAGTATAAGCTCGAAAAAATAAATCTCAAATGAACAGATAAATGAAAAATCAAAACAAGAATACATGTGGTTCTTTATAAGAAGATGTTGAAAATACATCCGATCATGTACTGAGAAAAAATCAAAGAAAGACTTCCCTATCATGCATTCATGTGGTAACACTCAGGTAAAAGAAAACTAGGCAGAACAAGAGAATCGCTATGCAGAACAATTAACCAGAGAGGGCTCGATCATACGATTAAGAAACAACTGAGAACTACAAGAACTAGCAGCAGATCATCTATCATGAAGAATTATGACTTCCGCCAGTATGTGTCATCTTTGGCCCAAGTGTAAAATGAATGATAGCACTTGATACACAATTGTGTCCATTTCCAGCCAATCTCTTTTCACCAGAAAACTATAAGTGTGGTATGTGTCATGTGGAGACAATCAGCTGCCTCTTCTCAGCTATAGGGTGATTTTTTTCTGGGAAAAATGACCACATTCACTGGAATGGTACAAAACTATGTCAGTGCCTTTGATGTTGTGTAAACCCAGTTGGCCTGAGGAATTGAAGTTGGAAGCCAACGGAGTACCAGTTTTATGGATATCCTTCATTAATGCTGTTCACACTTCCAGCTTATATATAGCTCTCTTGCATATATTTAACTATCACTGTCAACACTTATTGCAAGATATCATCATGTGCCATACAGGTTGGTGTAGACTGCCATCATCTCCTTCCACAATTCTCTGTCCTCAGTGCAATGTATCAATTCTGTTGTTGACTGTTTTCTGTGCCACTACACAAAGCTTTCTAGTATCATTTCTCTTTGTAGTCAGCGATCTCTCTTTCCCTGTATTTTGCCAATTGTAACAAGTATTCCAACTTTTCTCTTCTTGTGATGTGCCCCAAAAATTTGTCAGTTGTTTCTTTCTGTATCTTATGAGCTCACTTTTTGTGTTGGCCTCTTTGAGAATTTCCTCGTTGGTTTTTTTTTAGCTGTCCAGCTAATTTGCTGTGAGCTTTAATTAGCTGTCCAGCTAATTTGCTGTGAGCTTTAATTAGCTGGACAGCTAAAAAAAAAACCCAAATCTTCTGAGAAATCTCATCTCTGTGGCCTCTAATTGTCTTTCCATTTGTTTGTCTATTGTCCATGATGCGCTTCCATAGGTTAGAATTGACTATATAGTACCAATGAACTCTCTTTCTTTTGCAAAATAATATGTAACGCTACTTGTCATCATTCTTGAACTCAATACTAACTTGTTTGATCACCAGAGCATGTCTGTTCAGCATCAGGTTTGGTTTGAAGATCAGGCAAGCCTCACTCTCAAGTACAAACTTGTTACAGAGCTGCACCTAAGAGGTATATCAATGTTGGCATTAGTCTGCTCCAATGCTAAATTTTAAGACACAAGAATTAACCATCACTATCATTGTTGCTGTGTTTAAGATTTTGTAGTGTGTAGATCTTCCCCATAAGCCTAACAGCTGTTTAAACATAAATTTTCAAATTCTCTTCTCCCCTAATTATATTCTTATGTCTTCAGAAAAGTCCACTTCAACAATATTGATGTTTTGGTTACCCTATTTCTTGTTCATTTCATCCTTGGTTACATTTTACATTCCTAATGGTTACATCTTCTCAATATTCCTATATGGTGCAGAAACATGGACATTAGACAAGAAAACAGAACAGAGAATTGAAGCCTTTGAAATGTGGATATATAAAAGAATAGGTAGAATTGGATGGAAGGAAAAGAAAACAAACGATGAAGTCTTAAAACAACTCAAAATGAAAAGAGAACTACTAAGCACAATTGAAACAAGACAAATGCGATTTTTGGGCCATGTTAAAAGACACAATAGCCTACTAAAAGTAATCCTGGAGGGGAAAATACAAGGTAAAAGAGGCAGAGGCAAACCAAGACTGAAAATACAAGGTAAAAGAAGCAGAGGCAAACCAAGACTAACATGGACGAGTAACATCAAAAGATGGACAAATCAGCCTATGACAGCCTGCACCATCAAAGCAAGAGACAGAGCAGAATGGTGCTCCATGGTAGCCAACCTTCGTTGCGGAGATGGCACTCGATGATGATGAATGGTACTAGGACAACAGGATGACTTCTCCATTCTTGATATATGGCCATTCTTTGCAGAGTCCTCAAAGTTCCACATTTTTCTCTAGGCTTGGCTTCCTATTTTCTAGCTCCTTATTAATATTTATTGTCAAATGCATTAAGTTTTGTGCTCTCACATTACAATTCAAGGTATCTTCACCTTTCTGTCAAGCACACTCAGCTAAAGCAGACAACATGTTTGATAGTATGTTGAAAACGAAGCCGCATTGCCACTTATATTTGTTGCCTTTTATCTGCCACTTACTGAAGTGGGTGGATCCTTATGTACAAACCTGAAAAATATATGTTGTCTCAAACTTTTACAAATTCTGGATTTTGTTCTACTTTTGATCATTCATCAAATACTTGTACAGGGGACACATCTCCAACACCTGGACCTTGCCGTGATATCAAGTGGTACCATCATCTAGACTGCAGTGATATCAAGTGGTACCATCATCTAGACTGCAGTGATATCAAGTGGTACCATCATCTAGACTGCAGTGATATCAAGTGGTACCATCATCTAGACTGCAGTGATATCAAGTGGTACCATCATCTAGACTGCAGTGATATCAAGTGGTACCATCATCTAGACTGCAGTGATATCAAGTGGTACCATCATCTAGACTGCAGTGATATCAAGTGGTACCATCATCTAGACTGCAGTGATATCAAGTGGTACCATCATCTAGACTGCCGTGATATCAAGTGGTACCATCATCTAGACTGCAGTGATATCAAGTGGTACCATCATCTAGACTGCAGTGATATCAAGTGGTACCATCATCTAGACTGCAGTGATATCAAGTGGTACCATCATCTAGACTGCAGTGATATCAAGTGGTACCATCATCTAGACTGCAGTGATATCAAGTGGTACCATCATCTAGACTGCCGTGATATCAAGTGGTACCATCATCTAGACTGCAGTGATATCAAGTGGTACCATCATCTAGAGTGAAGAAGAGAAAAACTAAATAATCTAAGAAGAACCACAGCATAAAAGTTGTAACATACAATCAGAAAGTAGCCTAGAGTTGCATGCCTTGGTGTATGAGTTACAGACCCCTGTACAGAGTTGTTTGTTGCTGTAAATTTACACTAAACTGTTTGTTGCTGTAAATGATACCTTTTGGCAGGATGGTCACTAATTTCTTTCTTTCCTGTTAGTAATTAACAATCTACACACAAAAATCAGATTTCTGTTATCTTGAAGTCAGAACTTATAGTGCAACTGTGTTATATTAACATGTATTGTTGTGCTCTAAATAATTGAGAGTCATTTGTCTTATTTGATTTTAGTACACAGCACACAAAGACATGACAGTTATTTTATTTGTCCACGCTAATAAAATGGAAATATTTCTGCAAGTGTTATATGTGTGTTTGTTTGATTGTTTAGATTGCTGGAAGCTGATGGTAATCTGTTCATCATTTTTTTGCTATGAAGCTGACCTCAAAAACTAAGATTAATGCCTTAGTTCAGTTATTATTTGAGTCGGTAAATGTTCAGTTTTGAGCTTGAATCTTCACAGGTTTGGCAGTCCTGTATGGTGATGACCTGACCTCCAGCACATCTCCAATGAAGCTGATAAATGATAATGATATGTGGACATGGGTTGCTCATGAGTTTATGTTAGCCACTTCCCAGAAGCCACTCTCTGAAAGGCTATATTATGCAGGTATGTTTATGATACTAGTCTGGTATTTGATACTGGTTTGTAATGGTACTGGATACTAGTTTGTATGGTACTGGTTTGTAATGGTACTGGATACTAGTTTGTATGGTACTAGTCTGGTACTGGCTTGTAATGGTACTGGATACTGGGTTGTGTGGTACTAGTCTGATACTGGTTTGTAATGGTACTGGATACTGGGTTGTGTGGTACTAGTCTGATATTGGTTTGTAATGGTACTGGATACTGGGTTGTATGGTACTAGTCTGGTACTGGTTTGTAATGATACTGGATACTGAGTTGTGTGGTACTAGTCTGATACTGGTTTGTAATGGTACTGGATGCTGGGTTGTATGGTACTAGTCTGGTACTGGGTTGTAATGATACTGGGTTGTGTGGTACTAGTCTGGTACTGGTTTGTAATGGTACTGGATACTGGGTTATGTGGTACTGGTTTGTAATGGTACTGGATACTGGGTTGTGTGGTACTAGTCTGGTACTGGCTTGTAATGGTACTGGATACTGGGTTGTATGGTACTAGTCTGGTACTGGCTTGTAATGGTACTGGATACTGGGTTGTGTGGTACTAGTCTGATACTGGTTTGTAATGGTACTGGATACTGGGTTGTGTGGTACTAGTCTGATACTGGTTTGTAATGGTACTGGATACTGGGTTGTGTGGTACTAGTCTGGTACTGGTTTGTAATGGTACTGGATACTGAGTTGTGAGGTACTAGTCTGGTACTGGTTTGTAATGGTACTGGATACTGGGTTGTATGGTACTAGTCTGATACTGGTTTGTAATGGTACTGGATACTGGGTTGTGTGGTACTGGTTTGTAATGGTACTGGATACTGGGTTGTGTGGTACTAGTCTGGTACTGGCTTGTAATGGTACTGGATACTGGGTTGTATGGTACTAGTCTGGTACTGGCTTGTAATGGTACTGGATACTGGGTTGTGTGGTACTAGTCTGATACTGGTTTGTAATGGTACTGGATACTGGGTTGTGTGGTACTAGTCTGATACTGGTTTGTAATGGTACTGGATACTGGGTTGTGTGGTACTAGTCTGGTACTGGTTTGTAATGGTACTGGATACTGAGTTGTGAGGTACTAGTCTGGTACTGGTTTGTAATGGTACTGGATACTGGGTTGTATGGTACTAGTCTGATACTGGTTTGTAATGGTACTGGATACTGGGTTGTGTGGTACTAGTCTGGTACTGGTTTGTAATGGTACTGGATACTGGGTTGTATGGTACTAGTCTGGTACTGGTTTGTAATGATACTGGGTTGTGTGGTACTAGTCTGGTACTGGTTTGTAATGGTACTGGATACTGGGTTGTATGGTACTAGTCTGGTACTGGTTTGTAATGATACTGGGTTGTGTGGTACTAGTCTGGTACTGGTTTGTAATGGTACTGGATACTGGGTTGTATGGTACTAGTCTGGTACTGGTTTGTAATGATACTGGGTTGTGTGGTACTAGTCTGGTACTGGTTTGTAATGGTACTGGATACTGGGTTATGTGGTACTGGTTTGTAATGGTACTGGATACTGGGTTGTGTGCTACTAGTCTGGTACTGGATACTGGGTTGTATGCTACTAGTCTGGTACTGGATACTGGGTTGTGTGGTACTAGTCACTATCAGTTCGATCAAGACATTTCAACTTCCAGCATCAACTGTTCTCAAGAGCTTATTTTAACTTTCACAAATATTTTTTTATCTTCAGAAAAATACTGAGTCCAAGATGCCCAAAAGCATCTATAATAAAAAGCAGTCAGCATATCATGCATTGTGTCAGGATCGATGAACTAGAAATGACCAAAATCCTACTCCACCTCCACATGGTGGGCCTAGAATGAGACTAATCAGTTTAGTCAAGCAATTATGGATTGAGCAGGAAGGCAACTTGGTACTCAGATTTGTAAAGCTAAAGTCAAAATAGTTTCGTTGAAGGGTTATCCATATTGCACATTGGACAAGTCCATAAATGTTTAGATCTCCTCTGAAGTGGATCCCTCAACATGCAGTGACCAACGACACACGTGTTGTGTTGGTTAACAAGTCTTCTTTGGATTCCTGTGTAGCGCTCCCATCTGGCATCCCACCTTGACATGATATTGGTGCAGTCTGTTCATGGTTATGGATTCAAAGTCTTTTTTTAGTTGTTTTTTTTTTCAGCATTCCTGAGGGCATTCAGTATGTCACCATGGTCCATTCCACACTCAACATAAGCCAAACTGGCAAACCAATCAAGCCATTTTGACTGGACATTCCCTCTTAAACCCACATGCCCTGGAACAATAATGAAGCAAACTTTTGTTAGACCCCCGAGACTCTGCCAGTAATCCCAGCCAGTTGTGATCTTTCTGACCATATTCATTGAGTCACTGAGGAAACACACATGTGTATAAGTATAAATCTCAGGCCATGCCAATGCTCTAGTAACAGCCTTAATTTAATGATCATGAGCTCCATACATGTCAAATGCTATACATACTAAATAACATACTAAAGTACATAGATTACCAACAATAGTTACAGCAAACATTCAACACATACTAAAGTACATAGATTACCAACAATAGTTACAGCAAGATTGGACAGTGAAGCAGAGTAGACATTGGATAGATGCAGACAGATAGATAGAAAAACCAAAAGTAATCGCTCATTTCTCTTGAATGTTTTTAGAACCTAGCACTGAAACAAAGAATGATTGGCCAATGTTTCCTGTGGAAAACAAAAGCATCATGAAAATTTAACAAAATCATGGGACCCAAAAATAGCTTTGTTTAAGTTGAAGGATGCAGCTTTGTTGTATTCCATAACATGGGACCCAGTAGTGTTATTGTTGTTGTTGTTGTTGCGTTCACCAGCTTTCAACTGTGACGAAGTCCATAGAGACTAGGAACTGAATTTTGCGTGTTAATCCATTTTTCCCTGGCAGCCGTGTGCACAGGGGTCCCACGCCGCAAAGGCAGACGACTCCGACTTCGGAGGTACTCATGTTTTTTCCGTCTATGAGTAACTGACGTTTCAAGCCGGGTCTCGCTGCTGAGACCAGGGGTGGTTGCTGCAGAGAGAAATCATAAATAAAAATCCCAACTGGTGTAGCCGAAATTTGAACCTACAACCTCCCTGTCCCGAGGCCGGCGTCTTGCCTCAAGACCAACATGTCCCTCATAGACTGGGAATATGAGGAAGCTGCAACAAGGAACACTTTTCATGCATAGCCTTCAATGGTTCCCGCCGCCTATCCACCATATACCCCGAAACCCACATCCTCCCGAAAATGATGATCGTTATATTTCCTGAAAAATGTATAGCGCTCGATGATGTTAGGCCATCGGTGTTGACTCCAATTCCGAACATACAAACGCACAGTTAGTCGTCAGATCATCCCCGTCGCACATCAAACAACAGACCGTAAGATTAGCATAAGGCCGGTCTAGGGATTTATGATGGGCCATTACGATGACGTAGCACACATCTTATAGTAGTGTTATGTGTTGGGTTGAAGGATACAGCTTTGTTGTATACCAGAGCAACACGTTCACCTACTTAACATCTTTTTAAGGGCAAACAATGAAGATATGAAGTTGTTCTTTGAATGCAGAAAAGAAGTGCTCTCTGGTTACAATAGCTAAAAATAGTTGAACTTGCAGTTGTTTCTACCAGACAAAATGAAGACTTTGAGAAAGATGATATTCTATATCAATAGGATTCATTTATAATTACTTTCACTGTTTGAACGAACAATTATTTTGGCTTTTTTCAGATGCAATAGCCATAGTTGCAGTTGGATTCTTGATTCTAGGGACCATATTAGGTATTCTATTTACCTGTTTTGGACTCCGCACTCGTGTCAGAAAACCAGTTCCTCCATTTTCACGAGACATGGATGGAGACATGGATGGATACACAGATGAAGATCCCAATCTATGAGAAACACCTGTTATAACCTTGTGTGTGTGTTTTCTTCTTATCATTTCACTTTGCAAAACATGCAACATTTTGTCTCCTCGTGTACTTCTCCCTTCTGCTCAATATTATTTTTCTAAGCAATGTACACATTTTATATTTATTTGTAACAAATCATAAAGCAATAATATTTCTCATCTACAGTGATCTCGTGTGTTTCTTTTTTGCTGATAAGATGCAATTTGAGACCAGTGTTTTGTAAACTCTTTCAGCTGATTGTCATTTGGTTAATTTGACTAGTAAGCTCCACTTGAGATGGCTAATCTAAGTAATCAGAAAACTTTTCCTCTTTCTCTTGTATAATATAATGTAATCAGAAAATAGATAAATCTAAGAGATAAGCTCTGGACTGGAAATTCAGCAAAAGCTATATTTTTATTTTGAAAATCTCTATATTATTTTATTATGTTTAGGCTTGTTTGATTTTAAGTCCAATCAAATATGCATTTTGTTAAGGTTTTTTTTTCCTGGACTAGACAGAACTCAAAGAAACATTTACAAGTGAATGACAGTGTTGATACAAAACATAAAAACATGAGTAAATAGAAGACTGAATGCATTAGTGTGCCAGTGGTCTTAGAAACATGTGGGCACTAAAACCATAATCCCCAGACACATTTGATACTTTTAACTGCTGGGAGAGAAGAACTTGGTCACTAGTAATTGCTTTAAATTTGTTATAAGAAATTGTGGTATGTGCTTGTGTACAGGTTATCAGTCAATGTCATTTTTAAATCTCACAATATCACAGCTTTTAATGCTTCTTAAAAGTGTATATTAGTCAATAGAAGCACACTTTTAAGGTGGGTGTGTTATGAAGTTGCAGTAGTTCTTTTTCTATATCCAAGACTAATAAGGTGATAGAGATGCCTAAAAACATGTTAGGCTAAATTGTCTCCAGGATTTTGGCATGAGCCAGTTCTGATGGACTCAGCCATGACTGATCAGATCTGGCAGCATTGTAACTCTTGATGTGGAAGCTTCACATTTATATGCATTTCTTTGCCTTGACCCCTTATTATTGATGTCCAAAACGTGTAAACTGAAGTAGTCTCCAGGTTTTACTTCAAGACAATATTTACTGAAATGATGTATCTGAAAATTGTACCCAGAGTTAATGCCAGCAAAATAAGAGCACTTGCACTACACCAATATATCAAGCAGCTTGAAACAATTATTTGGGATGTTTTCAGCACAAGCATACAAAATGTTAAAGTGCCTGTGGACTGTTTCCATAGATGTCTCTTTTATTGATAGATCCTTACACAGGAACTAAATATAGTGTCTCCTGAGTTTTACAGGATCCTTACTACTAAAGAAAGAACAAGCCATTCCTGAAAAAATACAGAAATATTGTGAAAGTCATCAGTTATGTGCAGGAAATAGAACATACAAACCCTCAATATCCAACAAGAGGCGATTGGTAAGTAATGTAACACATTTTTTCTCTATTAATTAAGTTTCAGAAAACAAAAATATTTTTTTTGGCAGCATTTTTGTAACCTTCCTACATAATTTCATCATCTTCTGGTAGATGTAGTGACACAGTTGGCTTCTAAAATTGAGTGTGAGGGTGAAGATCACTACAAACAAAGAGTGGTAGCTGAATTTCCTTTGGCTGAAAATAAAGCACCTCAAACATTCATAAGCACTCTCTGATCTTCACTGGACTGTCCTTCTCATCCTCCCTGTTGACTGGATTTTGCACCTTTAGATTGCTTCCTCTTTGGCATCTTTGAAAGATGCAATCCAATCTGCTGGAAATTTGACAGCGACAAGAAAGTCATTGATGCACTACGAGGATGGCTGACTGAGAGATCAACATGCAGTGTGGTACTGCCAGGACATACATACTCAGATTTCTAGATGACCCAAAAGCTATAGATTTGTATGAAATTTGTTATATAGAAGAATAGGACTGTATAGTCAGACAATTAGGGAAGAATGTGGTATGTTCCAAATGTTAATAAAACTATCCCTCTCGTAAAAAAAAATTGTTGCATTACTTATTTAACACCAAGGGGTTATGGCAAAGAAATGCAAATGAATGCAAAGCTGCAGAACAACGTCAGTCTCTGGACAGGAAGGGCCCAGGTTCAAAACCTAATAGGAAACAGTGATGATTATTTAACACCACTCATAATAGTCTACGTGCAATGTTACATATACTTACGAGTCTGTGCAGCATAGTAGGAATAGGGTTTCTCAACAATAGCCAGGGATACAAACCATTGGAAATATTGTCTATAACATGAGAAGAGTTCAAATAGAAATTTGAACATTCTGATGAATCTACTGTTAGGGTTACGTGCACATTTACGGCAATGAAAGAACTAATATGTTGGGCACCTGTTGTGGGGACAATAAATAGGCAAGTTTGAGGCAATGAAAGAACTAATATGCTGGGCACCTGTTGTGGGGACAATAAACATGCAAGTTTGAGGCAATGAAAGAACTAATATGCTGGGCACCTGTTGTGGGGACAATAAACATGCAAGTTTGAGACAATGAAAGAACTAATATTCTGGGCACCTGTTGTGGGGACAATAAACATGCAAGTTTGAGGCAATGAAAGAACTAATATGCTGGGCACCTGTTGTGGGGACAATAAACATGCAAGTTTGAGGCAATGAAAGAACTAATATGCTGGGCACCTGTTGTGGGGACAATTTACAGCATAATGGCAACATTTTGAAAGCCCTCAACAATTGTATTGATACTGCTGTTGACAGGGATTTAGTTGTGGAAAACACTTCAACACCCATGGGTTTACCCAAAGTGCCATGCTGTCAACTCTAATAAGTAAGTAAGTAACAAGTTATTTTTAAAATTAGGATGGACTTTTCATTATTGAGTGCATATTATTTGTTATCTAATCAATTCAAATTCTGATGAATTTTGCAATCGAAAGCAACTTAGAAATAACATCGGGAACAGGCAAATAATTGCAGTGCTGCTGTAGAACTGGTAGCAAGGTGGTGGGGTGTAACATATACTCCTATGGTGGCAGCTTTACACAAAAGGAAATAACATACCATATGTTTCTTATAGCCAATTTTTTTTTTTTATAACAGATCTCTTTTCATGTTAATTTCCATTGAACTCTTATTTATACAAATGAAGTTAACTAACTTAACCAATAGTTAGCTTCTTCCATCATCTCCAGAGCCATGTAAAATATCATCTCTGTGACAGATACAATTGAAATGTTATTGAAGAATAATCTGTATAATTTTGCTGATCTCATTTACTTACGAAACTGCTTCTGAATGAATGACAATGTTTATCTTTTTTTTATTTTTTTAACCCAACAGAAATTTCAGATTGGTAACTGTAATTATCTTTATATTTATTCTTGGCCATTTGTCCTATTTCACATGTTTTCCTGCCCTTTTTAGAATGTAATTTTTTAACTCTTATGCATTCCACTTATGTTTTTTGTGCCTTGCATAATTCTACACTCGACTTTTTGATAACATATTTTTTGGTGATAATATAATTACTCCTCTTGATATACTCCTACCCTTCATGAAGATGGTAATTTTTTTTCTCATTACTAAATTCCAGTATAACAAATATCAGTTATTTATGAGAAGTCATTCATATTTAGTGTTTTGTGTCAAGTGGAAATTGGCACCATTGTTGCATTTACCTCTTTCTGAGAGTCTTAGGACTTATCTACTACTCTTACAATGAAGTTTTCTGTTAGGATTAGTTTTCTGTATTAAAAAATGTACCTCTTGCACAACTCTTTAACATTTTTAGAGAATGTATTTTTGAGACAATGAGCAAATGTCTTTAGTTCCTCTTAGCTCACTCTCATAGAGTAAGGATGCTACTGTTTTGAAAATTGTCATAAAACTATTTTTATATTAATTGACATTTGTGATATCTGTTTGGGTTCAACAAGTTGTCTGTTTTTATTTTTTTACATCTTCAATATTTGTGTGTTTGTTATTTGTGTATATAGGCAACATCAACAAAAACCATACAGTTCTGACTGTACATGTGTGTAAATGGCTAAATAATTTGTGGTCTAATTATCTGTTCATTTTAATTAATTATACATAACCATGAAATGCTGTTTAGTACTCATAGTAATGTTTATAATGTCAAGTTGTATGTATATATAAATTACTACCAACAAGAATGATTATTATTTCAACAATTAATTATTTGCACATATGCTTTCAGACATATAATTGATCCATCATAAGAAACAATATTCCATTCAGTAACATGTTTTCAACAGATCACTTGTATTTTAGTTGTCTTGTAATGCTTTAATGCTGAAAGTCTTAGGTGTTGTATTAAAATATGCAACTGTAATGAAACAGTACCACAGTTAAGCTAAATTTAAAATGTTATCTTTGTACCTGGTGGTCAGTCACATGAACCTACTTTATAGCTAATAGGTTCTAAATACAACCAGTGAATCATCTATTTCTTAATTTCCCTGGCAACCTGTATTTTGTTAATGAATAGCCACTTCTGTCAAAACTTTCCATGAGGATTACAGTATCTGCTAGTCTAACCCTTAAATGTATGATACTCATGGAAGCAGATAAAAATCATTTCACTGGGCACCTCATTCACTCACATACCTTCTTCCACCTCTTTCACTCACACACCTTCTTCCACCTCATTCACTCACACACCTTCTTCCACCTCATTCACTCACACACCTTCTTCCACCTCATTCACTCGCACACCTTCTTCCACCTCATTCACTCGCACACCTTCTTCCACCTCATTCACTCACACACCTTCTTCCACCTCATTCACTCACACACCTTCTTCCACCTCATTCACTCACACACCTTCTTCCACCTCATTCACTCACACACCTTCTTCCACCTCATTCACTCACACACCTTCTTCCACCTCATTCACTCACACACCTTCCACCTCATTCACTCACACACCTTCTTCCACCTCATTCACTCAATCACCTTCTACCTCATTCACTCACACACCTTCTTCCACCTCATTCACTCACACACCTTCTTCCACCTCATTCACTCACACACCTTCTTCCACCTCATTCACTCACACACCTTCTTCCACCTCATTCACTCACACACCTTCTTCCACCTCATTCACTCACACACCTTCTTCCACCTCATTCACTCACACACCTTCTTCCACCTCATTCACTCACACACCTTCTTCCACCTCATTCACTCACACACCTTCTTCCACCTCATTCACTCACACACCTTCTTCCACCTCATGAAGAGTGGCACTGAACATGTATAGTTTGTATTTATAAGGGAAAATCTCCCTGTGGTTGCTCCTGTGTTTGGTGGAAGTGATTCCTCAATAGACAAGTTTCTTTCTCTCATTTTGGCTACCATATGTAGCTTTGGGAATACAAAATTGGTAATAGTATCTGATCAAAGAATTAAAATGTGATGGGGCAATGTCAAGATATTAGAAAATGGAAATATAATGGAGAAATGTCAAGATATTAGAAAATGGAAATATAATGGGGCAATGTCAAGATATTAGAAAATGGAAATATAACGGGGCAATGTCAAGATATTAGAAAATGGAAATATAATGGGGCAATATCAAATTATTAGAAAATGGAAATATAATGGGGAAATGTCAAGATATTAGAAAATAGAAATATAATGGGGAAACTTCAAGATGTTAGAAAATAGAAATATAACGGGGCAATGTCAAGATATTAGAAAATGGAAATATAATGGGGCAATGTCAAGATATTAGAAAATGAAAATATAATGGAGAAATGTCAAGATATTAGAAAATGGAAATATAATGAGGAAATGTCAAGATATTAGAAATGGAAATATAATGAGGAAATGTCAAGATATTAGAAATGGAAATATGATGGGGAAATGTCAAGATATTAGAAAATGGAAATATGATGGGGAATTGTCAAGATATTAGAAAATGGAAATATAATAGTACAATGTCAAGATATTAGAAAATGGAAATATGATGGGGAATTGTCAAGATATTAGAAAATGGAAATATAATAGGACAATGCCAAGATATTAGAAATGGAAATATGATGGGGAAATGTCAAGATATTAGAAATGGAAATATGATGGGGAAATGTCAAGATATTAGAAAATGAAAATATGATGGGGAAAATGTCAAGATATTAGAAAATGGAAATTTAATTGGGCAATGTCAAGATATTAGAAAATGGAAATATGATGGGGCAATGTCAAGATATTAGAAAATGGAAATATGATGGGGAAATGTCAAGATATTAGAAAATGGAAATATGATGGGGAAATGTCAAGATATTAGAAAATGGAAATATGATGGGGAAATGTCAAGATATTAGAAATGGAAATATGATGGGGAAATGTCAAGATATTAGAAAATGAAAATATGATGGGGGAAATGTCAAGATATTAGAAAATGGAAATTTAATTGGGCAATGTCAAGATATTAGAAAATGGAAATATGATGGGGCAATGTCAAGATATTAGAAAATGGAAATATGATGGGGAAATGTCAAGATATTAGAAAATGGAAATATGAATGTTAAGATGTCAAAGAATGAAAATGTGATGAGACAGTGTGAAGGTGTCACTAAGATTACAGATACAGTGGTCAGATAAGTTAAGGAAGTGTTTCTGATGCTATGTTTGTCTGACTACTTCCCTTCATCGTCTGCTTTTAGGATGTTAAATAGGCATCGATGCATTGGTTTATAGCAAAAACTGATTATCTGCGCCTTTTGGCCCAATATATCCATTTTTAGCATGACATTTTTGGGTATGAGGTTGCCTTCCTTCTCATTTGGTCAGAATGGCTGGTTTATTTCTAGGCCATCTCTTAGATTTACAAGAGAAATTGTGGGGATGAAGATCTGGATAAGGATGCAAGCTTCTGGTGACATGGGTAAGACCGTCTTGGCCAAAACCTTCTCACATGTTGAGAGAGAGGTCCACAGTATTGGGTAGAGTAGGGCCGCTTTGAGGTCAAGTGCTATGGGATATCTTGGGTCGGATAAAGAATATGACGGATGATAATGTTAAAAAGGATGAAATATACATTTACATTAACGTAGAATCATGATTATGCCACATCACTGTGATACTGACGTATTATTAGATGCACTACAGACATTTCAGATTTCATAACCTAGCATGTTGTGATGAGCATGTTTTAGCTACCTGACTGGTTGGACTGATAACATTTCTCCTGTCTTGAAGCATTTTCTGAAAGACTGGAATTTTATGCACAGTTTCTTGTTTGTTTATTAACCACAATTGCTTTCTCTGTATTAGATGCCTTTATATAAGGCCACTATAGATTGTATATTTACATTGTTGTACTTTCAAGAATTCACATTTAATTTGCCTCACTATTTGAAACTTTATATTTATGTTTTATTTCATAATGAGCTGATATTTTGATAACATTATTTGTTCTGTTTAAGTGAAAGAATTACATTGCCAATGAGTTCTATTTTTGGAACAATCTTAACCGAAAAACTGTTAGAATTTGCATATTTTATGTGCCCACTGAGAAAAGAAATATGTTTAAAAACAATCATAACTTTTATTTGTGTATGTCTGAGGCTGGTGTTTGCTTCTAGCTTAAGGATATTGACTGTGAAACTTGTTAGGTCCAACAGTACAGCCAGAGATGGGCTCACCTCAAATCCACAAGAAATATGAAATCATGCCTTCCATTTTTTTAAAGGCAAAGCTGTATGTACACCAGAGCAAAAACAAGTCTAACAAATGGAAAAACAAAACTTTACATTTCAGTTGCTTCTATCTTCTTCTTGGCAAACCACAACTCATTCAGCCTCATAATATGTCTTCTAGGTAATATTAGACCACGATTGATAGTTTAGTGAAAACTACATTTTTATTGGTTACGTGTATCCATGTAGCGTGGTTGCCTGGCCTCATTATTTAAAGTCCATTTCAAACGTAGGTTTAGTACAATTTTATTGGCTAGTACATGCATAAGTATACTATTTTCATTATTTTATTTTCATAAAATGTTATGTGTAGATTTATTTTCATTGGTTTTTAATATTCATAGATATAAAGGCCTGTTTACCCTTACAAATTGCCTTTAAGATTTAAAAATCCACTTTTTAAGGAAAGCTATTACTGACTTAGAGTTAGGCACATGTTTGGCAAAGTCTTATTCTGTGGGAAAATTGAGGAGGCAATACATCACCTTACACTCAGTATTGTTTAGTGTAGTAAAGGTATGCTGAAATGGGGAAACATTTTTTATAAATGGGTGAAGTGTAGACAGTTGAACCCTTGCACCATCACATAATTAGAAGGATTAATACAGTTTATGCACAGATGCTATAGTGTTCAGTTTAAGGTACTCATTCACAATCAGAATGTATCTGGCCACATTTTGAGCAGTCAGACTTTCAGATTGCCATGAAAGACCCTGGTCATTGCTACATTGTTCATGCACTGTACTCAGACCTTCTTGTCTTATAAGCAATAGATTGGAGTGCTAATAGACATTGTTCAAGTATATGATGATGGTCCTAAGACAACACTGAGACATAATGCTTATTTTGTTTGGAGAAATTCAAATTTATCAAGAAAATGGTTAAATATCTAAACATAAAATGGTTTAATTCACTCTAGCAAGTACCTGTAAATTAAACTTTGTCTGGTTTGTGTCCATTTTTTAAATCAGACCATATATATGGTGGTAATGGCAGTTTTTAATCTTCTGTCTTGTCGTTCTTAAGTTTGTGTGTCAATGCTTGCTTACGTTCGCCCGATGACTAAAGTATTCTAGAGTATTTGTAGACTGTAGAATTCCTCTTCATCATCTGCCCTTAAAAGGACATTAAGTGGACGTGTCTGCATTGTGTTGTGGTTTGCAGTATATCTGTTATATTTGCGCCTTTCGACCCAACACATCCGACTTTGGCATGACATTTTTAAGTACTGGGTTGTCTTCCCTTTTCGATCCCTGCTCGCTTGGCCAGACTAGTCAGGTTAGTCTGTTACTAGAGGTACCATGGAGAGGTGGAGCAGGGTCTGGATGGTTTTGGTTCACCGATCCTGGCGCAAGCCATCAGCTGTGGATCGCTGACGACTTCCAGCTCTGGTGCTGGGAGACACGCCTTCACCTCCTGTGTGTCAATGTCTCACGCTCTCAGAACAAAGAAGTCATCACTGTCAAGATCATGAAATATTTTGATCAAAATTTCATCACCAGATTTATCTCCCTGTTATACTGCTGTTCTCACTACCCTAAGGTCAGAGGGATGTGATTGCTTTAATACACATCTGCAAGAATGTCTACCTTCCATCTTGTAAGAGTTTGCCTTTATTTGTAATGGATTTTCATTTTATGAACTTGTCAACCTTTCAGGGCAATTTGTAAGGAAAAAAAATCATTTTTGCAGATAGGCACAAATATAAAATATATAATGCAACTTTCCACATTTGAAAAAAAAATTAAAATAAATCTGCAAGTAATATTTTGTGAAAAAAAAAACTGCTTATATGCACATTAGTCAATTGAATTGTACCTAATGTTTCAAATGTACTATAAATACTGTGTCCAATCATTCATGCTACACACAACTGATAAAAGTGTAATTCTCGCTACAATTTTTTATGACAACTGCAGTCCTAGAAGACATAGTGATGATGTAGAATGGATCATATCTCTCCAAAAAGAAGCAAATAAATTTGACGTTTATTGGTGGTTTTTTTTTTTTTTTTTTTTTTTTTTTTTTTTTTTTTTTTGTAATTTGTATGACTTTTTTTAATCTGGTGTACAGGTCTGTCCTTTAAAAATATGGAAAGTATAAGAACACAGTATTTTATAATCAAATATTTTGTACTAAACAATCTAGAAAACTAGTGCAATGTACATGTTCAACCAAATACATTGTTGCTGACTTGTATACAATCCACTTTCAGGCTACTCTGTTGACAGCCAGTGACCGACAGTTGTAATATATTCACCTTAGAGTAAATGCTGTAAGGAACTAACAATGGTCAGAGGAGCAAACATACAACACACACTAAAGTACATAGATTACCAACAATAGTTAAAGAAAACATTCAACACACACTAAAGTACATAGATTATCAACAATAGTTACAACAAACATTCAACACACGATGAAGTACATAGATTACCAACAATAGTTACAGCAAACATTCAACATACAATGAAGTACATAGATTACCAACAATAGTTACAGCAAACATTCAACATACAATGAAGTACATAGATTACCAACAATAGTTACAGCAAACATTCAACACACAATGAAGTACATAGATTACCAACAATAGTTACAGCAAACATTCAACACACACTAAAGTACATAGATTACTAACAATAGTTACAGCAAACATTCAACATACAATGAAATACATAGATTACCAACAATAGTTACAGCAAACATTCAACATACAATGAAATACATAGATTACCAACTATAGTTACAGCAAACATTCAACACACAATGAAGTTCATAGATTATCAACAATAGTTACAGCAAACATTCAACACACACTAACGTACAAAGATTATCAACAATAGTTACAGCAAACATTCAACACACACTAAAGTACATAGATTATCAGCAATATAGTTACAGCAACCATTCAACACACAATGAAATACATAGATTATTAACTATAGTTACAGCAAACATTCAACACACACTAAAGTACATAAAATATCGACAATAGTTACAGCAAACATTCAACACACAATGAAGTACATAGATTACCAACAATAGTTACAGCAAACATTCAACATACAATGAAATACATAGATTACCAACTATAGTTACAGCAAACATTCAACACACAATGAAGTACATAGATTACCAACAATAGTTACAGCAAACATTCAACACACAATGAAGTACATAGATTATCAACAATAGTTACAGCAAACATTCAACACACACTAAAGTACATAGATTATCAGCAATATAGTTACAGCAACCATTCAACACACAATGAAGTACATAGATTATCAACTATAGTTACAGCAAACATTCAACACACACTAAAGTATATAGAATATCGACAATAGTTACAGCAAACATTCAACACACAATGAAGTACATAGATTACCAACAATAGTTACAGCAAACATTCAACATACAATGAAATACATAGATTACCAACTATAGTCACAGAAAACATTCAACACATACTAAAGTACATAGATTACCAACAATAGTTACAGCAAACATTCAACACACAATGAAGTACATAGATTACCAACAATAGTTACAGCAAACATTCAACACATACTAAAGTACATAGATTACCAACAATAGTTACAGCAAACACTCAACACACACTAAAGTACATAGATTACCAACAATAGTTACAGCAAACATTAAACACATACTAAAGTACATAGATTACCAACAATAGTTACAGCAAACATTCAACACATACTAAAGTACATAGATTACCAACAATAGTTACAGCAAACATTCAACACACATTAAAGTACATATATTACCAACAATAGTTACCGCAAACATTCAACACATACTAAAGTACATAGATTACCAACAATAGTTACAGCAAACATTCAACACACAATGAAGTACATAGATTACCAACAATAGTTACAACAAACATTCAACACACACTAAAGTACATAGATTACCAACAATAGTTACAGCAAACATTCAACACATACTAAAGTACATAGATTACCAACAATAGTTACAGCAAACATTCAACACACACTAAAGTACATATATTACCAACAATAGTTACAGCAAACATTCAACACATACTAAAGTACATAGATTACCAACAATAGTTACAGCAAACATTCAACACACAATGAAGTACATAGATTACCAACAATAGTTACAGCAAACATTCAACACACACTAAAGTACATAGATTACCAACAATAGTTACAGCAAACATTCAACACATACTAAAGTACATAGATTACCAACAATAGTTACAGCAAACATTCAACACACACTAAAGTACATATATTACCAACAATAGTTACAGCAAACATTCAACACATACTAAAGTACATAGATTACCAACAATAGTTACAGCAAACATTCAACACACAATGAAGTACATAGATTACCAACAATAGTTACAGCAAACATTCAACACACACTAAAGTACATAGATTACCAACAATAGTTACAGCAAACATTCAACACACACTAAAGCACATAGATTACCAACAATAGTTACAGCAAACATTCAACACACACTAAAGTACATAGATTACCAACAATAGTTACAGCAAACATTCAACACATACTAAAGTACATAGATTACCAACAATAGTTACAGCAAACATTCAACACACACTAAAGTACATAGATTACCAACAATAGTTCCAGCAAACATTCAACACACACTAAAGTGCATAGATTACCAACAATAGTTACAGCAAACATTCAACACACAATGAAGTACATAGATTACCAACAATAGTTACAGCAAACATTCAACACACACTAAAGTACATAGATTACCAACAATAGTTACAGCAAACATTCAACACACACTAAAGTACATAGATTACCAACAATAGTTACAGCAAACATTCAACACACACTAAAGTACATAGATTACCAACAATAGTTACAGCAAACATTCAACACACAATGAAGTACATAGATTACAAACAATAGTTACAGCAAACATTCAACACACAATGAAGTACATAGATTACCAACAATAGTTACAGCAAACATTCAACACACACTAAAGTACATAGATTACCAACAATAGTTACAGCAAACATTCAACACATACTAAAGTACATAGATTACCAACAATAGTTACAGCAAACATTCAACACATACTAAAGTACATAGATTACCAACAATAGTTATAGCAAACATTCAACACATACTAAAGTACATAGATTACCAACAATAGTTACAGCAAACATTCAACACACACTAAAGCACATAGATTACCAACAATAGTTACAGCAAACATTCAACACACACTAAAGTACATAGATTACCAACAATAGTTACAGCAAACATTCAACACATACTAAAGTACATAGATTACCAACAATAGTTACAGCAAACATTCAACACACACTAAAGTACATAGATTACCAACAATAGTTCCAGCAAACATTCAACACACACTAAAGTACATAGATTACCAACAATAGTTACAGCAAACATTCAACACACAATGAAGTACATAGATTACCAACAATAGTTACAGCAAACATTCAACACACACTAAAGTACATAGATTACCAACAATAGTTACAGCAAACATTCAACACACACTAAAGTACTTAGATTACCAACAATAGTTACAGCAAACATTCAACACTCAATGAAGTACATAGATTACCAACAATAGTTACAGCAAACATTCAACACACAATGAAGTACATAGATTACCAACAACAGTTACAGCAAACATTCAACACACACTAAAGTACATAGATTACCAACAATAGTTCCAGCAAACATTCAACACACACTAAAGTACATAGATTACCAACAATAGTTACAGCAAACATTCAACACACAATGAAGTACATAGATTACCAACAACAGTTCCAGCAAACATTCAACACACACTAAAGTACATAGATTATCAACAATAGTTACAGCAAACATTCAACACACAATGAAGTACATAGATTACCAACAATAGTTACAGCAAACATTCAACACACAATGAAGTACATAAATTACCAACTATAGTTACAGCAAACATTCAACACACGATGAAGTACATAGATTACCAACAATAGTTACAGCAAACATTCAACACACAATGAAGTACATAGATTATCAACAATAGTTACAGCAAACATTCAACACTCAATGAAGTACATAGATTATCAACAATAGTTACAGCAAACATTCAACACACAATGAAATACATAAATTACCAACTATAGTTACGGCAAACATTCAACACACGATGAAGTACATAGATTACCAACAATAGTTGGATACTATTATAAATAGTTACAGCAAACATTCAACACTCAATGAAGTACATAGATTACCAACAATAGTTACAGCAAACATTCAACACTCAATGAAGTACATAGATTACCAACAATAGCCAGTTCTGGTGTTTCGATAAGATGTTTTTTAACCAAAAGGATTCAGTTCAAGCAGTATAAAGGTTAATGAGACATTTGTGGATAAATTGACAACTAAAGCCTTAACAATTACTTGATGAAAGTCAAATAATAAATACACTCTCTTTAGAATGGACTTAACAGTGTCATGTCTCTCTCATCATAAATTATTCTATTTAAATTTCTGCTTTCATATTTTCATCCTTAAGTTTCCAAAACTTCTTTGTTTTATTATCATTTCACAAAAAGTGTCTCATTTCCATAATACATTTACATCTCAAGGACCTCAGCTCTGTCTTCCACTAACTGCAGGTCAATCACCAGTTTGACTGGCCACAGCTCAGTGAGCAATCTCTGTTGTCCACATCTTAGGTGATGGCATCTTACTAAAACTCTTAGAGTTGTTCATGCTGATGAAGGTCTGGCTTCAGAGATAGCTTATGGTCACTGCAGGATTTGCTGAGGAGGGCATCTCAGCACCCATGAACATGTTCACAGTGCAATGTTGATGAAGGTCTGGCTTCAGAGATAGCTTATGGTCACTGCAGGATTTGCTGAGGAGGGCATCTCAGCACCCATGAACATGTTCACAGTGCAATGTTGATGAAGGTCTGGCTTCAGAGATAGCTTATGGTCACTGCAGGATTTGCTGAGGAGGGCATCTCAGCACCCATGAACATGTTCACAGTGCAATGTTGATGAAGGTCTGGCTTCAGAGATAGCTTATGGTCACTGCAGGATTTGCTGAGGAAGGCATCTCAGCACCCATGAACATGTTCACAGTGCAATGTTGATGAAGGTCTGGCTTCAGAGATAGCTTATGGTCACTGCGGGATTTGCTGAGGAGGGCATCTCAGCACCCATGAACATGTTCACAGTGCAATGTTGATGAAGGTCTGGCTTCAGAGATAGCTTATGGTCACTGCGGGATTTGCTGAGGAGGGCATCTCAGCACCCATGAACATGTTCACAGTGCAATGTTGATGACCCGCACATAACTCAATAAGTCCTGACTTGTCTGTTACACTGAGAACACAAATATTTTGAAGAAGATGATGTTTTACTAGAGTTTGACTGGTGGAGTGGTTGCTTCTTGATCATCAAATGCCATCATCAGATGTTTGTCTTCCCATAAATTCCCATAAGTTGCAGTTGAGCTATTATGGATTTTAATTCATTTGCTGCGATATATGGGCCTTCCATAACCATAAGTCCCTGTTGTGGGTGAAACTCTCAACCTCAGGAAAGGTGTTGATGCCTGATGTCCTTACATTTCTTATCAATGGTAACTTCTTTTATTTCTGCACTTGTCTTGAATTCACTCCATTATATACAAAACAGTTTACTAAAAAAAAGTGTTTTCAAATGCATCTTGTTTACTCTCTGTTTATTTAGTTGTTTTCCAGCTGATGCATGAATAAGTAAGGGTTATAGTGCATTTGAGTTGTGAGTATCCTAAGCTTGGTTTTTATGCTTAGGATTTTGGATTTGTGCTCCTGAATAGTGTCTCTCATAGCTTGCCATACCCTCAGTTGTTTTTGCTGTACAATTAATAGCAGTACTGTCCAAACATCAGATTTATGCATTGGTGACAATGTGTCCTTGAGCCTTTCTTTTAATGCCCTCCTTGCAATATTCTCCCCTCTTACAGTTCATCATAAAATAGTTTCTTTGACAAACATTGATCCAATGATTGAGTGACATTTTGACACTGCATAGAAAACCATTTTGACTAGTGACTAAATCAATTGAAGGCCACCAACATTTCTTAAGCTTTTGTGAGACTAAACCTGGCATATTCTAGCATGTCAGGTGTAGATTCTTCTGCTGCATACACCTTTAGATGTCAATCTTAATAAGTTCAAAAAAAGGTTTGGTTGGCTCAAGGTTCGTCATATCTCCCAAGATATGCAGCTTGCCCAAGTACAGTACTGGTAATGGCTACAAGAGCCTTCACTGTTCATAAGTTCAACAAGGTAGTAGCAGATGTTCTGCTGTCATTTTATCTGTGTCACATTGACAGGTTCCTATCCTTTAGTGTTTTGGAAAGGTGGTATTTCAATCTGTTATTGGCCTGTTCTGAGTATTAACATTTTTACTTGTCTGTTCAATCGGTAGTAGGTAGTATTTTTCTGATAACTCATGTGTTTTCTATACCATTTTTTCATGCATGTATTTGTTACTGACAAGCATTCGACTAGATAAGCAGACTGTTTAGAAAAAACTGAGAGTTCAACAAGCAGAAAGGTGTTTCTAACAATACAAGTTTGGAGCACAAAAAGCACTGCATGCCCTGGTCATTCACTACCCTCTCTAGTTGTCTTGTTATTGCCATGTCAATGGCACAGATTAAAGCATTAATGAGAGTGATGTTTTGCCACTTAGACTTAAAAAATCAACTTCATAGGCACATCAATTTATCATTAAATAAACTAGAATAAACAATTATATATTAAACCACACACACAAAAACTGGCTACTATATAATATGAAACAACTAAATATCCTGTTGTTGATGTAACATTTTTTTTTAAAATAAGAATGGTATTTGTGTAAATAAAGTACAACAAAAGCCATATTTTGTATTGGCTTTCCAAGTGGAGACAACATATTGATGTTTCCCCATGCTTCCTTGTGAGATGAAAAGGAACAAGAGTGCTTGCATTACATTTGTTGGATGTTTGAAACTTATTTAACGATAGTATTTTATTTTTTTTCATTGTTAAATCTTGTTGAAACTTTTCTACACATATCATTACCTTTTTCTTTCCATGTTTAAACTTGGGATACTTATTTACAATGCTAAATATAACATTTATCTTTCATTGTTAGCTTTTTGTAGAAACTTCATTATAATTATAAATATTGTAACATTTCTCTTTCATTGTTAAAATTTTGTAAAGAAAAACTTTATTGCAGTGCTAAATATTGTTATATTTCTCTTTCATTGTTAAAATTCTGTAAAACTTCATTGCAGTGCACAGGGGACTGGTTGGTTTCGAGACAAGACGCTGGTCTCAAGACAGAGTTGTGAGTTCAAATCCCAGCTGTACCAGTTAAGATTTTTATTTGTGATTTCTCTCTACAGCAACCACCCCTGGTCTCAGCAACAAGGCTCACCTTGAAATGTCAATTACTCATCAACGGGAAAAATATGAGTACCTCCAAAGTTGGAGTTATCTGCCTGTGTGACGATGGATCCTTGTGCACATGGCTGCCAGTGAAAAACAGATTAACACACAAAATTCAGTTCCTCATCTCTAGGGACTTCATTGGAGGTAAAAGTTTTGCAATTGGGGGGAAAAAAATGTACAGTGCTAAATATTGTAACATTTCTCTTTCATTATTAAAATTATGTATAAATGTCATCACGATGCTAAATATTACATTTTAGCATTTTTATTTTATTGTTAAATCTTGTTGAAACTTATTTACAATACTTATCATTGTAACATTTTTCTAAATTGCAGTGACAAATGTATGTTGTAGTATTTTTAGAATAATTGACTCATAATGACAGGGAACATCCTGTGAGATAAGGTAAGAAAAGAAGAACTGAGAAAAAGGCTAGTAGTAATTCCCACCATGAAAAACATAAAGAAACAATAGATAAAATGGTTTGGCCACATGATAAGACAGAAAGAGCAAAACACAACTCAATAAGCCTTTAATAAACATTGCGAGAATACCCGACTCAATGGCCAACCATGAAAAAAATGGATAGATTAAATCTTAGAAACACTAGGAAACATACTGCAGTAGAGGCCAACAGAAGTGCAAAAGACAGCAAAATTATATCTCACCTCAACACTGAAAAGCAAATGAGAAAGGAAAGAAGAAGAACTCATAATAAATGCATTACTTGTTTGTCAAGTCTTCATATGATTAGTATTAGATCAGTTACGTAATTATCTTGCCATCCAACCTTACCCGCATGACCGTAACTCATCAAAGAATTTACAAGTTGCATGTAACCTAGGTCTAGAAATAGTTGTACTCTAACACATAATCCAAATGTTGTAAATTAGCTTCCTGGTGGACTAGCTCTGCAGTAAAAAAATGAATGTATATGATGCAGAGTTAGAGAATAATATAGAGTAAGAGCACAGGCTTGCACACCTACAAACACTGAAGCATAGTGCTATGATTTTAAAATGCTAAACACCTAACAAACAGCTGTTGAACTGCCTTAACCTTGTAACCTACATAAACAAGATTTGTCATTGATAGCATAAACAATCAGTTTGCCCAGAATATCAAAAGCAGCTTACAAGGTTCTAGTAATAACATTTAACTAGAATGTTGGTTTTCTATATGTAGAATGCACTTTAGCAAAGATAACATTTTTGTACACTAAGAAGGGTTCTGATTACAACCATTTTGACAATGCCTTCATTATAAATATTGACTGATTTATCTTCACAGTGAATTCCATCTTTTTTACTGTGCTTTCACCTAATCTATTTAGGAATTAGCTTTGTGCTGGATGTGTTTTGTTGGATCATGTAACCCCCAAAACCCAGACAGATGAAGCTCTAAAGATAGTAATTGAACTCAAAGACCAAGCTACAAAATAAACAAGTTGTATGACTTTCTAAAGGTTGAGCAGAGCTTGTAGAAGTGCAAACAGAAACAAAAATTATACAGAGGCCAGAGACTCTGGTCTTGATAGACACATAATTAGGAATCAAGCAGATCTCTGATCTCTTAATATTGGTAAATGACATGACAATCCTCACATGTTTCAGTTCATATCATATGAGTCAACCAAATTGAGCAGAGGGTAGTTCCTCTGTCATAAACTGAGAATACAAGACTAGTGAGCTATAGTGTATTTTACAAATTATTATACATTAAGCCGAGATCGAAGGTTGTGAAGAGACATGATCACCTACGCCAGTAGGCCCGGTACTTGATGATGATGATGATGATGATACATTAAGACCAACTCTGATCTTTCTAAAATGACAATTAAGGACAAGATTATCAGCTCATCAGTAAGTAAAGTTGTAGACCATGGCAAAGTCTGTTGCTGATGTTGGCATTGATGACTGAGATACTCAGCAGAAGAGAATTATGAAAAAGAAGAAAAGACTAAGTTTAATTATAAATACAGTGACCATTTTTGTGACAAGTTAAGCTCCTGCTGAGTGTTCTATACAAATCACTCATCAAATGATACATTTTTGGCAGGAAAAAAAACTACAGCATTAATACAAAAGTAAGCACTTTTAACTAGAGAAATTAACAGAACACAAAAGATAAACCTGGAAAAATCTGTGACATTAGGGAAGATTGTGGACGAAAAAAACTTTGGAAGTTAGAAGACAATATAACGTGACATATTTAAATGAACAATTTTGGCACTGCACGTGACCTAATCACTGAGTACAAGGTTATCAATCACTATAAAATATATTTTAGCGGCTGTTTAATCCCACAAGGTGAAGAACTGGGCCATTAAAAGTCTTTACCCAAAATATAAACTGAGTTTATAAACAATATGTCATTGCTCATTAAACAAATGAAAGTAGATTGCTTGCAGGAATGTGATACCTAGGGCAGTGTATATAAGGCATAGTTTAGAAAGTATAACTGATCCGTAAGTAAAATGTTAAGTTGTTAAAATAATGAGGTTTAAGTAACAAAAAAATGCAACATCTGTTAGTTTGAAAGTAATGATAGAGAATTTTGATAACGATTTTGATATGAGTGAATTCAAGTAATTATGATGATGTGTAGTTTTTAATGTTGTGGTTAAACTATGTCAGCAAAGATATGCTTTAAAAAATATCAGTTTTCAGATAAATAAATATGTGTTATTATGTGTTTTAAAAAAAACGTTTTAATTAAGATTACACAAAACAACTGAATACATGAAGATTATGAAGATTATAAAAATTATAGGAACACAAAATATGATGAAGTTAATTTTTGTTTCCTTTAAAAAATGTTCAATAAAAATTGCAAAAGACTTTGCAAGCCAAACACCAGTACATCATCATCTTCTTTCCCTTTTGGTAAATGCTCAATACATCATTACCCTGACTGCATACAGTCTCTGACTCTCATATGATGACATTGTGATCTTCATCTGCTTTAATGGATCAACAAAATTAGAAGAAGAAGAAAAAAAATGAAAAGAAAAGAGTCGAGATCCCTCCAAAAAACTACCTTATTCATTCTGCTGCAGCCTGATTTGTCATTTCATCATTGACAAACTCAGCTTTTCAGCAAATCAGCACCAGACCTCTGTAATTAATTCTGTGTTATGATACATTAGAAATGATTAAAATGAAGTTCATGCGACTTGTTTGTGCCAACAACGTTGTGGACAGCCACACCTTTTCCCCATGGAAGACTTCTACAAAGTTGACACTGCCCACACTCCGGGGGGTCTATTGAACATTGACATGAGGGCACAAAAGTCCATCAGTTTGTATTTAATAGTAATATAAAAAAAAAAGAAAGAAACAGATGCTCAATTGCTAGCAAAATAGGCCTTAAGATCACTAAGATAATTTAGTTAATAATATAATTTATCTGGAAGAAAAGGTATCAATATATCTATTGTCCTCTCAGGTCAAAGACAGCGCATAGGGCGATAGTTGTAGACTCACTATCTCATACAATCTTTGCTATTAACTGTCAGACTTTGCACAGGATCCATATTATGTCTTGCCACATTTCCCTGCTCAGGATGAGCATCTCAACCTTGGCAAGGGAACCAATGCCCACAGCTGTTGCTCCTCACTTAAGAGTTCTTCTTAGTGTCTCTCTCGGTCAGCCTCCTTTTCTTTTCCCCACCGTTTCTCATTTGAGGGCTTGCTTTTGCATTTCTCTTGCTATCACTTATCACATGACTAACATATGTCTACCTTCTGTTCTTGACTGTGGATGAAATTGTTGAATGCTTGACTATTTCTCTTACTTTTGCACTTCTTCTTCTACCTTTCAGCTCCCTATGGAGCATAGGTCTTCAACAAACACTTTCCAAGCCATTCTGTTTCTTGCCATTCTTTAAGATTGTTTCATGTCTTCCCCATCATCTTCATCTCTACTTCTATCTGTCTTCTCCAAGAATTCCTTGGTCTCCCTCTTTGTCTTTTCTCTGGGGATTCCAAAAAAGGGCCTGTTGTGTAATACTCTCAGTTGGTTTCCGCAGTGTGTGTCCTATCCAGCGCCATTGTCTTTGCTGTATCTCTTTATCCACTGGTGTTTGACTGGTACATTTCCATAATTCTAAGTTAGTGATTTTGTCCTGCCATTTCTGTTCTTTTATTCTGCATAAGCATCCATTAATGAAAGTTTGTATTTTCATGATTGTCATTTTAGTTGTTCTCCATGTTTCACAGCCATATAATAAGACTGACTTAACATTTGAGTTGAAAATTTTTATTTTAGTATTAAGCCTAATTTCTTTGGACTTCCATATGTTTCCCAGTGCAACAAATGCTTCTCTTGCTTTTGATATACTTATTTTGGTATCATTTTCTGTTCCTCCATCTTTATCTATATTACTGCCCATATATATGTAAGATTGTACATCTAGTAGAGGTATTTCTCCCACATTTATTAGGTTATTGCTAAATGCATTGATTCTCATAATGTTGGTCTGATCTCTATTTATTTTCAATCCCATCTGTTGTGATTTCTCATCAAGTATGCTCATTTTATCTTGCATCTGTTGATATTTGTGTGATAGCAGAGCTATATCATCAGCAAAGTCTAAATCATCGAGTTGCTTGGTCAGTGACCACTGGATTCCATTTCTGTTGCTTTACTTCTGCACTCTGTCTTTAATTAATTCCATGGTATATAAAGTATTTTCTTCAGACACTTGTTTTCAAATGTATCCATTTTTGTTCTATTCTTTTGTTGTTCTCCAGCTCTCCCTTGGTTGATCTCAGGTCTTGTTCTGTGAGCCACAGGGCATATGTTTTTTCTTATGTTCACATTGTTACTGATAAGAATTATGACTCCTGCAAAATCAAGGTCCTCAAACTAAGACCTAAGTATCCATTCAATTAATTTATTACCTGTACAGCATTAAAAAGTATACCTGGGATGAAAATCAGTGAAGAAGTCAATCACTTCCTACATCTTGGAAGATATATAGGTCAAGAAGACACAAAAAGGGAATTCAGAATCGGAAATAACGAAGGCTTCAATCTTCTTCTTCTTCTTCTTTTCTCTTTCACTGATACCTAAAAGGTGTCGTGGTTTATATCATTTGTCGTTCTTGTGCTGCTCGAATTGTCTGAATTAGGGATTTTCCTTTGTTGTTACATGTCTCTGTCACTGCATCTATCCATCTTCTTCTGGGTCTTCCTTGGTCTTTTTCCATGCATTCTCGAGAAGAACGCCCTTGATGGTGATTGGTAAGGATTCATTCTGACCAGGTGGCCAAACCATTTAAATTGTTGTTGTTCTATATATTTTTGGCAGGATTTGTTCCTACTATTTTTCTTATGGTTTCATTTGGTATTCTATCTCTTCTTATGTTGTTTGTTACTTTTCTCAAACAACGCATCTCACATGTATTGATCTTTCTTAAATGTGATTTAGAAAGGGTCCATGTTTGACTTTCATGGCATAAAGTTGGTATGAAGATGCTATTTATCATTTGTTGTTCAGCTAGCATAGAAATGTTTGGATGTCTTAACAATGATGAAAGCTGGTATGTGACAGCATTTGCTTTTTGTATTCTCATGTCAATTTCTCTGTCTAGTTTTCCATCTTCTGTGGACATTGTGCCTAAATACTTGAATTCCTCTACTTATTTTATTTCTTTATCTTTGATCTTGATGTTTAATGGGTATCTTAATTTGCTTATTCTTATAGCCTCTGTTTTTGCTGTGTTAATTTTCATATTGTAGTTTGTGCAGCTTTTATCTAGATATGTTAAATGCTGTTGTAGCAGGTTTTCATCCTCATATATTAGGCATTGGTCATCTGCGAAGAGTAGCTCATTGATGTTGGAGTTTTCTACCTCTATGTTATTATTTGATTTGTCCTTATTGTAGGTTTCAATGATTTTCAGAAACCTTTAGAAAATATCTAAATATAAAGATCATAAATATAAAAACAAAGCTTAATATATCCAACTCAAATGGGTGGTCCACCTTTACTTATAAATATCACAGCCGAAAAACCACAAAACAAATTAGAATAAATTAGGTACATTTGGAAAAGTAAAGTCTATGCAAAATACTTTGTATACAATAAAATGAATTAGAAGCAAACTAGCGCAAAAGCAACCAACAGTCTTATTTATAATCAAGGAAAGAAGGTCGACCATATGATGAGGTAAACAACAAAAACCAGAGATTCACAAATCAAGGCCTCAAATGGGGAATATCAGAAACAAGAAAATGAGACCAATGAGAGGCTCTGAGAAAAACACAAATAAGAGAAGCAAGGACAGCAGGAAATGACTCCTTTGAGATTGAGAGCCTAGCACAGAACAAAAAAATCAAAGCTGCACAGATGCAGTCTTTAAGTTGAGGCAGCTCATAGAAAAGTACTTGGAATATGATAGGAAAATATTTGTTATTTCACAGAGAAAGCATTTGACAGAGTTGATAGAAATGTACAGTGACAAATAATGGCTCAGTATTACATAAATGAACATGTATTATATCGTGAAAAAGTCTATACAGAATGTGCAGAGGTTTGGTTAGAACAAACCAAGGAACAATCCACTACAGCATCAGGAGTAAGGCAGGGATGTGTCCTATCACCACTCTTTTTCATTTCCTACACAAACATTCATCACATTGTAAATCCAGTGTAGCATCAGGTATTGGAAAGATTAAAAAGGTTTTATACTTTGGATTGAACAATGTTATTACTTCTTATATTTCTGTATTATTCATTTTACTTGTTATATGTTCATTTCAGCATAGACTTTCATTCAAGACATTTATTGCTTACCATATATCATATTTAAGGAGCTGCAATAGCTCAGTGGTTAGTGAACTGACTACAAAGGACAAGAAGTCGGGTTAAATCCTGATCGATGGCTTCCAGGCTCACCCAGCCTTAAATGGGTACCAGATTTTTTTTATGGGAAAGCAAAGTGGCTTGGGCATAATACCAACCACATTACTCAAAAAAATAATGTGGCGAAGGTCTATAAAAATTATGGTCACTAACACCATATTCCCTATATGCCACATGGCGTGACAAGGCTCTTTACTTTACTTTTTTATATCTCATATTTTGCAACTGCTGGAGAATTGCTCACATCCAGTTTCATTGGCTGAAATCACACTATTGAGAGTAGAAAGAATTTTGCTTTTCATTGAGCTTGTTAAATATAAAACTGAAAAACATATTTGTTTTAATTTAATAGTTAAAGTTTAAGTTAATTTTTAAATATTTGTTTCCCACCAACTTTGGGCTTAGTCTATATTCAGCACATAAATTGATTATTTATTTAATGATTTCAGTGTTTACAAATAAATGTGTTACCATGCCTGAGGTTGTTCTGAAATGGAACAAGTTTTTAGTGGATACTATCTTTATCAGTTTATACTTATTTTGTTTTTCATTGTTGGTGATACTAAAATATAAGTGGAATAATTCAACTGATATTTGTGACTTTGTTTTCCTGATTTGTATATTTCAAATTTATTGTTCGTACTTGGGAACAGGTCAGTGTCATTCTGATCATAGAAGGGTGAACCTAGATCTTGCATTCGTTGTTGTTAAGAGCTTTTTTTTCTATTTGATATTTAAAATAAAATATTTGGTAAACAAAAATATTTTTAAAACCATTCTTGGGTTATTCTTTTAATATGAAATAGCTGCAAGAATTTGTTTTTAACATGATCTTGATAATAAATAATTGTAATGTGCCTCGAATATGTGCCTATTCATAGAAATTATGAGGCTAATAATTTAACAGTCCAATATGATATTCATAGAAATGATGAGGCTGATAATTTAACAGTCCAATATGACATTCACAGAAATGATGAGGCTGATAATTTAACAGCCTAATGTGACATTCACATAAATGATGAGGCTGAAAATTTAACAGTTCAATATGACATTCATAGAAATAACGAGGCTGACAATTTAACAGCCTAATATGACATTTACATAAATGATGAGGCTGACAATTTAACAGCCTAATACGACATTCACAGAAATGATGAGGCTGACAATTTAACAGTCTAATATGACATTCACAGAAATGATGAGGCTGACAATTTAACAGTCTAATATGACATTTACAGAAATGATGAGGCTGACAATTTAACAGTCCAATATGACATTCACAGAAATGATGAGGCTGATAATTCAAGTCCAATATGACATTCACAGAAAATATGAGGCTGACAATTTAACAGTCTAATATGACATTCACAGAAAATATGAGGCTGATAATTTAACAGTCTAATATGACATTCACAGAAATGATAAGGCTGACAATTTAACAGTTCAAAATGACATTTACAGAAAAGATGAGGCTGACAATTTAACAGTCCAATATGACATTCACGGAAATGATGAGGCTGATAACTTAACAGTCTTATAACTAACTTAGATTAAAGAGTTCTTAAATGTTATGTAGAGCCAGTCTTATCATATGGATGTGAATCATGGACAATAGGACAACAGACAAAAAAATCACTGGAGTCTGTAGAAATGTGGTTTTACAGAAGAATGTTGAGAATACCATGGACAGCTAAGAAGAGTAATGAAAATGTTTTGAAAGAGGTCAAAGCAAAAAGAGAGCTAATTCGAATATTAGGAAGAAACAATCATCATTTTTTGGCCATGTGAGGAGAAGAGAACAACTGGAATATATTGTAACAACTAGAAAAATTGAGGGACGAAGAGATAGAGGGAAGCAAAGAGAAAAAAATACCAGACAGCTTAAGAGAATGGCTTGGCAGAAAGTCAACAACAGAAATGATAAATAGCTGCCGAGATCGAAAGTTGTGGATAGACATAATCACCCCATCTCTTAGGTCTGTTGGGGATAAGACTGGAGAATAGTGGTCACTTGCCCAGTGAAGTGGCCACTAGGTGTTCTAGTCTGAGTTTTTTAATTCACAATGGAAACTTGTAAAATGGTAAGAGACCTTACCTTGATTATAAACTGTATCCTCTTGGCTTGAAGAACATCTTCAGTTTTTATCCATTCAACCACCAGCTCTCAAATTGGAAACTGGAAACTATCAGCCTGATGTGAGTATAATAGAATGTGGGAAACTATCAGCCTGATGTGAGTATAATAGAATGTGGGAAACTACCAGCCTGATGTGAGTATAATAGAATGTGGGAAACTATCAGCCTGATGTGAGTATAATAGAATGTGGGAAACTATCAGCCAGATGTGAGTATAATAGAATGTAGGAAACTATCAGCCTGATGTGAGTATAATAGAATGTAGGAAACTATCAGCCTGATGTGAGTATAATAGAATGTGGGAAACTATCAGCCAGATGTGAGTATAATAGAATGTAGGAAACTATCAGCCTGATGTGAGTATAATAGAATGTGGGAAACTATCAGCCTGATGTGAGTATAATAGAATGTGGGAAACTATCAGCCTGATGTGAGTACATGTATAATAGAATGTGAGAAACTATCAGACTGATGTGAGTATAATAGAATGTGAGAAACTATCAGCCTGATGTGAGTATAATAGAATGTGGGAAACTATCAGCCAGATGTGAGTATAATAGAATGTAGGAAACTATCAGCCTGATGTGAGTATAATAGAATGTGGGAAACTACCAGTCAGGAAAATATGGACTAGAAATGAATATTAAAAAGACTAAAACTATGATCATAAACAAAGAAAATTCTCAAGACCTACAATTAAATATCACAGTTGAGGGAATACATCTGGAGACAGTCCAGAGCTACAACTACCTGGGACATACTATAACCAATGATGGAAAATGTAAAATTGAAATAAACAAAAGAATAGGTATGGCAAAAAGTAATTTTAATGCCATGAAAAATATACTAACAACAAAACAATAATCAGCGGAGCTGAAACTAAGAATCGCAAAATGTTACATCTTCTCAATATTCCTGTATGGTGCAGAAACATGGACATTAGACAAGAAAACAGAACAGAAAATTGAAGCCTTTGAAATGTGGATTTATAAAAGAATAGGTAGAATTGAATGGAAACAAAAGATAACAAACGATGAAGTTTTAAAACAACTAAAAATAAAAAGAGAACTACTAAATACAATCAAGACAAGACAAATGAAATTTTTGGGGCATGTTAAAAGACACAACCGCCTACTAAAAGTAATATTGGAAGGGAAACTACAAAGTAAAAGAGGCAGAGGCAGACCAAGACTAACATGGACGAGTAACATCAAAAGATGGACAAGTCAATCTATGACAGCCTGCACCATCAAAGCAAGAAACAGTAGAATGGCGATCCATGGTAGCCAACCTTCGTTGTGGAGAAGGCACTCGATGATGATGATCAGTCAGGACAAACTGCGGTGCTGCTCTACCCATGGCTTTCCTTTAAATTATTGTCATCTAATGATGTTCACAGAAGATTAGAGAGAGAAATTATATCCTTAAACTTAATAATAATTATGGTATGCCTGTTGGAAAGTTTTCAAATCAATTTAAATAGCATGTGAAAAGATACGGAGTAGCATAAAAGTTCGGTAAAGCTGCCAAAAGGGGAGAATAAGGAAGAAACTTGTTTTTTTTTTAAATTCACGGTTATAGCTTTTACGGTGATAAAAGATGACTCAATGATGATCCCGTGTTGCGGGGACACACCCGTCTCTACATTTATAGGAAAGAAATGGACTTACATAGGACATCATCATCATTAAGTACCGGGCCTGCTGGCGTATGTGATCATGTCTCTCCACAACTTTCGATCTCGGCAGCTATTTATCATTTCTATTGTTGACCTTCTG
Organism: Megaustenia siamemsis; assembly: GCA_032433765.1. NCBI lineage: Eukaryota > Metazoa > Mollusca > Gastropoda > Stylommatophora > Ariophantidae > Megaustenia > Megaustenia siamemsis. The sequence goes on along the minus strand of JAVIAB010000024.1, from coordinate 22,810,969 downwards.
CCAAGCCATTCTCTTAAGCTGTCTGTTATTTTTTCTCTTTGCTTCCCTCTATCTCTTCGTCCCTCAATTTTCCCAGTTGTTACAATATATTCCAGTTGTTCTCTTCTCATTACATTGCCAAAAAATGATGATTGTTTCTTCCTATTATTTTGAAATTAGCTCTCTTTTTGCTTTGACCTCTTTCAGAATATTTTCATTACTCTTCTTAGATGTCCATGGTATTCTCAACATTCTTCTGTAAAACCACATTTCTACAGACTCCAGTGATTTTCCTGTCTGTTGTCCTATTGTCCATGATTCACATCCATATGTTAAGACTGGCTCTACATAACATTTAAGAACTCTTTTTCTTAATTCTATTGTCAAAAATGGATTGCATAGTATCTTCTTCATTTTTTGGAAAGCTGCTTTTGCCTGAGCTATTTTGCACTGAGGTGATGTCTTTTTCTATATTGTTACCATTACTTCTGTCTTTTTGCTATTAAGGCTTCTTCTACTTCTTCTTCTATCCTTCCTCTGCTGCCGTTGGCGTCGAGGGGAGAAACAATCTGCGATTCTTTGCTCTTCTGTTGGCCTCTTCTGATGTTATTCCTCCTAGTGACTCTAGTATTCCCTTTATCCATCTCTTTCTCGGTCTTCCTCTTAATCTGGCGTTTTCGTAGCGTTTATTTAAAGCTCTTTGAGTCATTGTTAGTTCTTTTTGTCTTGTTATGTGGCCGAACCAATTTATCTGTTGTTTCTTTATGTATTCAATGGCTGGTTCAATTTCGAGTTTCTTCCTCAGGTCAGTGTTTCTTACTCTGTCCCTTAAGCTGTTTCCTGTCATTCTTCTGACACATTTCATTTCGGTGGTCGTTATCTTTCTTATTGTTCTAGAGTCCAGCCTCCAATTCTGGCACTAGTAGCACATGAGTTGGTAGGAAAATTGATTTGTATATTGCCCTTTTTGCTTCCGTAGTTATTGCTTTGTTTTTCAATAGTGTTGATACTTGGCCTATAACTTGGCATGCTTTGTTACACCTTATATCTATCTCTGTCTCTTGGTTATTGTCTTGTGTTAACGTGCTACCCAGATATTTAAAATTGTCTACTTGCTTCAAAGTTGTATTATCTATTATGATGTTTAGTTTTTTCTTTCTTTCTCGCTATTGCCATTACTTCGGTTTTGCTTATGTTGATCTTCATGTTGTATTGTTTACAAGTGTTGTTTAGCCTGTTGATATGTTCTTGTAGGTCCTCAGTTGTTTCATGTATCAGAACTTGGTCGTCTGCAAATAGTATTTCATTTATTTCTTCCACTCTTCTGTTGTTTTCTGGTACGTATATTTCGATCTCTTTTGTGTTATCGCTTGTTAACATCCGTGTTGGTATATTTCCTTGGATTGGGCATGCCTCGGAAAGCACGCAGCCTTGTCTTACTCCGGAGTTAATGGTGAAGTGTTTAGAGTAGCCTGCTGAAGATCTTACTGTAGTGCGATTACTTTCATAGAGGCACTTGCATATCTCTACTAGGTGGTTTCCCTGTGTGGCTTAATAGCGATATTCCTCTATATTGGTTGCAGTCTCTTCTGCTGCCCTTCCTTTTCCATATTGGTAATATGATGGACTGTTTCCAATCGTCTGGGACTTGCTGTTGTATCCATGCAGCGTTGAATATTCTGTGTAGCCATTTACATCCTGCCTCTCCCGCTGCTGCTAGCATCTCTACTGGGATGTTATCGATTCCGAGGGCTTTGTTTCTTGGTGCTAGTCGTAATGTTTCTACTATTTCTTCCATTAGTATATTTGGTTCTTTATCGCCAGCTATTGGTTGCTTTTTGTGTGTTTTTGGACTCGCTGTTTCTACATTCAAAAGTTCTTCGAAATATTCTTTCCACCCCGTTAAGATTTGCGCTTTGTTTGTTATTGCTTGGCCTCGTTTATCATTGATGATTTCAGTTGGGTCATAATTATGGCTATTAAGGCTGAGTCCTTTATTTTTGCTTTCTTTCACTATAATGTCCAACATTTCTTGTAACTCATTTTCACTCTTAGCGATTAAGACTGTATCATCAGCATACCTTAGATTATTTATATTATGACCTCCAATTGTTATTCCAGGCATGTCCCTTATGGATTTTAAAATAATCTCATTATAAATATTAAACAAATATGGTGACAGCACACAACCTTGTCTAACACCCTATTTTATTTGTTGAAACATTCCCAATTGGTTTCCAGTTCTTATGGCTGCTGTTTGTTGCCAGTACATGTTCTTTATTATTCTTAGATATTTGCTGTCTACGTTTATGCTTTCTAAAATGTTGATTATTTCTTGGTGCTTTACTTTATCAAATGCCTTGGTGTAATCTATGAAACATAGGTATAGATCTGTTTTCACCTCTATGGCTCTTTCTACTAAAGATCTTATGATATAAATGGCATTGCTTGTTCCTTTATCTCTAACAAAACCACACTGTTCATCGCTAATTTCTGGACTGATTTTGTTTCGCACTCTTCGCATGATGATTCTTAGTAATATCTAAGTCATATGACTCATAAGGCTTATTGTGAGATGATCATCGCTTTCAATCGCTCCCGATTTCTTTGGTAGGGCTATGAATATTGATTTGAGCATGTCGTCTGGTATATATCCGCTGTTGTAGATATCATTCAATATTTTGGTTATTATTTCTCCATGGCTTCAATCTCTTCTTTAGTTATATTATCTGGTCCAGGAGCTTTGCCTGCTTTCATATTGCGCAAGGCCGTCTTCCACTTCTTGTCTGAGTATTTCTGGTCCTTCTCCATTATCCTTAATATTTACTTCTGTTCATAACCCTGTTGTTGGGGGGGGGGGGGGTGTTCTAAACGTGATCTTCACCCTGCCCAAGGGTGTTCCGAAGACTAGCGGAGGAAAGAAGACGATTTACACCTCCTTTGGTAGGGCAGAACTCTACCCCGCTTAACCCAAAAAGAACAGTTCAAAGTAACCCTATTTATGATCTGGATACAAATATAAATTTAATTTTAAATTCCATATTGGGAAAAAATTTTAAAAAGTGTTCCCAAGCGGGGAATCGAACCCCGGCCGCCGCGGTGAGAGCGCGGAATCCTAACCACTAGACCACTTGGGATTACACTGCTTTAAGATCGACAATATATTATATTTAATGTATATTTACTTGAAATTCTCTCTCTCTGCGATCAGGACTCAATCAGAGTAGGATTCCAGACTCTCACATGAAGTCAGCTGTCAGGTTAAGTGTGTTGATCGCCCCCACAGACAGAACATCACAATTAGAGTCTGTCAGATCCACTCTGATTGAACACCCGCTAAAACGTTGCACTGTGTTTTGCGCCAGTGGCCCAGTGCATCCGATTTCAGCCAGCATTTTATTCAGTTTTGCATTCCTTAGCCTTTTTGATTGTCCCCAATCTTCCTGCAAGGCAGCAGATTGTCTTTTCTGTAGGGGGATTCTGCCTTAGATGGTCGGCCCTCCCAGGTTTACGAGCACCATCTGCCCGAGTCACTAGAGGTGACTAACACAGACATGCACACACAAAGATATGAGATGTGACTAACACAGACATGCACACACAAAGATATGAGATGTGAATAACACAGACATGCACACACAAAGATATGAGATGTGACTAACACAGACATGCACACACAAAGATATGAGATGTGACTAACACAGACATGCGCACACAAAGATGTGAGATGTGACTAACACAGACATGCACACACAAAGATGTGAGATGTGACTAACACAGACATGCACACACAAAGATGTGAGATGTGACTAACACAGACATGCACACACAAAGATATGAGATGTGACTAACACTGACATGCACACACAAAGATATGAGATGTGACTAACACTGACATGCACACACAAAGATATGAGATGTGACTAACACAGACATGCACACACAAAGATATGAGATGTGACTAACACTGACATGCACACACAAAGATATGAGATGTGACTAACACAGACATGCACACACAAAGATATGAGATGTGACTAACACAGACATGCACACACAAAGATATGAGATGTGACTAACACAGACATGCACACACAAAGATGTGAGATGTGACTAACACAGACACGGACACACAAGATATGAGATGTGACTAACACAGACACGGACACACAAGATATGAGATGTGACTAACACAGACATGCACACACAAAGATATGAGATGTGACTAACACTGACATGCACACACTAGATATCAGGTGTGACTAACACAGACACAGACACACAAGATATGAGGTGTGACTAACATAGCCATGCACACACAAGATATGAGGTGTGACTAACATAGCCATGCACACACAAGATATGAGGTGTGACTAACATAGCCATGCACACACAAGATATGAGATATGACCAACACAGACACGCACACACAAGGACCAGTTCTAGAGTATAGAGTCACAGCCTGGGCTATGGCTTCCAAATCACACCTTAGCAAAATTAACAGAACACAGAACCAAGCTGCCCGTATCATCACTGGTGCTATGAAATCTACACCTATCAAGACTCTAGAAACAGTAACAGGTTTACAACCCTTAGATGACAGACGGATCACTAAAGTATTGCAACAAGCGGAGAAATATAGAAGGCTCCTTAGCCACCCCATTAACCAAAGAATAACTGGTTCCGGAATTGTACGACTAAAGAGGAACAACTTCGCTGCAATCGCCAATGAACTAACTACTGGAGACCCAGTACTTTCCCAAACAATATCGAAACCCTTGTGCCCATCTGATATGTCTCCTCATGGAAAGCATAAAATACCAGAACTTCAGGAAAACGTAACAGGAATCATGAAAAAAGGCACCCAATCAGACACAGAAAGAAAACACGTAGCAGAAAAACACATACACGATACCTACCCACAGGACTCTTGGTCCCACATATACACAGATGTCTCTGCTACAAATACCACCAGAAATGGAGGGGGAGGTGTGTTCTTGACGCTGAATAATCAGGACGAGATCACCAAGTTACTGGAAAATTCCCAAACAACTTTAAAGCAGAAACTGAGGCCATCAGAGATACTGCAACACTGGCTACTCAACACAAAAATAACAGGCCCAATAAATTGGTGATTCTGACTTATGCACTGTCAGTATTATCAGCTCTAAAAAGCCCCAAGAACAATGAACTAGATGACTTGAGAACTACCCTGGACCAACTATGCAACAACTTCCAAAGAGTAGTCATTCAGTGGATACCATGACACTGTAATATACACGGGAACGAACGCGCAGATAAATTAGCTAAAGAGGGAGGGAGATTACCGCAAGAGAACCATCCGCTCAGTTATGATGAAGCCAAATCCATCCTCAAGGCTCAGTTCCATGAAAAATGAAAACGAGAACACCCAAAGCATAACGAGAGTGACGGAGACCACCAACTATCAAGGAGGGATCAAGTCATCATACTTGCATACGCACTGGCCACAATAGAATGAGAAATCACATGTTCACCAAATTCAAAATAGGAACTACCAGCCTATGCCACTGTACACTGGACAATATGACTACAAAACATGTTCTACAGGATTGCCCCCAGTACACGGACCTGAGAAGAGCAATGTGGTCCACGCCCACCTCCCTGAAGGAGAAACTATATGGGACAATCGATTCGCTTAAACAGACAGCTGTTCTGATGGCTGTGACATCATATGTGACCGGAAACTGTACGTGCAAGGAAACGTACTACGAGTCAGATTGCACTCTTAAATGTCCGGACAACTGTTTCAACGACACCTGTGAACAGTTAATTGGGAACTGTACATGCAAGAGAACGTTCTAAGGGCCAGACTGCACTCTCAAATCTCCGGACAACTGTTTGAACGAAACCTGTGATTCCCACGTTCAGAAGAGTCTGCCGACTACAACAAGCCCAAGCATATGGACACTTTAATGTGTTTCTGTGCTGCACATGGTTCATTCTTGGTGTTTTCCCGTGAAGCCATGGCTCATATCTTGATGTGTTTCTGTGCTAGCCATGGCTCATATCTTGGCTTGTGTGTGCTACCCATGGCTCATATCTTGGTGTGTGTCATGTTAGTCATATCTCATATCTTGGTGCGTCCGTATTAATCATGTCTCATATCTTTATGTGTGTATGTGATTAGTCATATCTCATATCTTAGTGTGCACCAGTGTTAGTCATATGTCATATCTTTGTGTGTGCATGTCTGGGTTAGTGATATCTCATATCTTTGTGTGCATGTTTATGTTAGTCATATCTCATATCTTTGTGTGTGCATGTCTTTGTTTGTCACATCTCATATCCTTGTGTGTGCATGGCTATGTTAGTCCCATCTCATATCTTTGTGTGTGCATATCTATGTTTGTCATATCTCTTATCTTTGTGTGCATGTCTATGTTAGGCATGTGTCATATCTTTGTGTGTGCATGTCTATGTCAGTTATATCTCATATCTTTATGTGCATGTTTATGTTAGTCATGTGTTATATATCTTGATGTGTGTCAGTGTTAATCATGCCTCGTATCGCTGTGTGCATGTCTGGGTTAGTCACATCTCACATCTTTGTGCGTGCGTGTCTGTGTTAGTCACATCTCACATCTTTGTGTGTGCATGTCTGTGTTAGTCACCTCTAGTGACTCGGGCAGATGGTGCTCGTAAACCTGGGAGGGCCGACCATCTAAGGGCAGAATCCCCCTACAGAAAAGACAATCTGCTGCCTTGCAGGAAGATTGGGGACAATCAAAAAGGCTAAGGAATGCAAAACTGAATAAAATGCTGGCTGAAATCGGATGCACTGGGCCACTGGCGCAAAACACAGTGCAACGTTTTAAAGGGTGTTCAATCAGAGTGGATCTGGCGAACTTTACTTGTGATGTTCTGTCTGTGGGGGCGATCAACACACTTCGCCTGACAGCTGACTTCATGTGGGAGTCTGGAATCCTACTTTGATTGAGTCCTGATCGCAGAGAGAGAGAGAGAGAGAGAGAGAGAGAGAAACAGACAGCTGACTTCATGATAGAGTCTGGAATCCTACTCTGATTGAGTCTTGATCGCAGAGAGAGAGAGAGAGAGAGAGAGAGAGAGAGAGAGAGTTTCATGGATGAAGGATACCCACAAGACCTATGGATTTGTGTGTACACAGATGGATCAGCACAGAATGTAGTAACGAATGGGGGAGCAGGTGCATATATAGAGTACCCAAATAACACTAGGGATATGAATAAAATAGCAACAGGGAAATATTGTCACAATTATGATGCAAAAATACAAGCAATAAAGTTGGCAATAGAAAAATTGCTGAACAGTAATCATAGCCCACAGCCTGTAGTGTTTTTGACAGATGCAAGATCAGTAATCCAGGCACTACAATCCAGAAAATTACCACATCTGCATGCCTTATTGACTGAACTCTGCAAGCACCACAGGGTTGCCCTGCAGTGGATTCCATCTCACTGTGGAATACCAGGAAATGAGAAAGCAGATCAGTTGGCAAAGGAAGGTTCAACAGGCACACAACTAGATGCACCGGTTACATACCATCATAAGAAACAGATAATCAAATCAATCAGAGGACCACAAGCCCCAAATCATGATGCCTTTCATAATATGAATAGATATGAACAAGTTATCATTATACGCCTCAGAACAGGACACAACCGACTCCATAGTCACATGTATACAAAATTCAAGATCGGCACATCAACTACTTGTACATGTGGACAGGCGCCCCAGACTGCTGAACATATACTTCAAGATTGCACAGAATATATTAGACTAAGGAAAATCCAACCGAAGTGTTTCCTCACAACTTAGCTGCTGTGAAGATACTCAACCGATACCGTTCGATTCTCCTCTCTGATCCCACTACCCGTCTACTTTTTTGTGATCCCCCGATGATCGCTTTCAAGCGCGACAGGAATTTGGGAGACATTCTGGTTAGGAGCCATCTCCCTCGCTCCTACCCTCAACACTTGTATCGCCTGTGCCTATGTGCTCCCTACTGACTCGGTCTTATTCCTTAATGGACGGTTCGAGATCAAGCATGGCTTCACATGTGTGTCCCGCAACATCATTTATGCCATCATATGCCAACGATGCCACATGACCTATATTGGCGAGTCTGGTAGAAGATTAGCGGAAAGATTTTGTGAACATCTACGAGATGTCCAACAGAATACTGGCACTCCAGTGTCTTCCCATTTCAACTCCCCAGATCACAAGGGCAAAGACGACATCCGTGTCACTGGTATTGTCCTCTGTCACTCTGGCGACCGCAGCCGATATAATTTGGAAAATCGCCTCATAGTACAGTATGGTTCGCTGACCCCACGAAGCATGAATGTATCACACTCATACACATAGTTTCCTTTCGGCTGCTCCTTCCCTCTTGCATATCCCTCTCTACCACCCATGTTGTGGCTCTTTAGTCTATCTACTATGCCACGATATTCTTAGTTCTTCTCTACTAGTCCCCGTTGAGACACTTCGGTGTTCTCCTATATACCTTTTTCTGTGCTACTTACCCCTCATATGTTTTTATTGCACCCCACTCTCATACGTCTCACTCTTACCGCCTTTTGAGTACCTGTTATTCTACTGTTCTATTCTTTCTCCTTCGAGCTTGCACACTGACCCCGGTGTGAACCCCTCTGGTTAGTTGTGGGTCATACGCACATTTCTACATATGATTGTCCCTGTATGGATGTGCACATGCATGTATGTGTTCATAGGCACGGGTATTGGTATAAATATGTATATGCATATACATGCATGTATATGTGTGTTTGCTTGTATGCATACACATGTATGTGTGTGTATATGTATGTGTATGTTGATATGTATTAGTATGTGTACGTCTTCTTGCACGTGTACATATGTATACACGCATCTGTGTGTGTGTATACATGTGTTTATGGGCCATTAGATACTTTCAGATATTGCCTGTGCCTTTGTAGTCGACGCACCTAGACAGCGTTCCCCCCACTCGTGTATTTTTAGAACCCTTCACCTCTGACCAGAGGGTATAAATTACTGCTACACCCGTGAGAAATTCCTTTCCCAGCCTGACCACAGTCCACGACACACAGGGAAGTCAACATATTTCGATTATTTTGTTTTTGATGTTTCATTACTAGTTAGCTATGTAGGATTAGTTTTATTTATTCACATATCTGTGTGTGTATGTTGTTTGTTTGTTCCTGCTGAAGGCCTATTGAGCCGAAACGTCGTTCGAATCTGTGTCGTCTACTAATCACGTAAAGCTTCTAACATACCATTTTTTCTTTCCTACTGTTTCTAGAGCCTTGATAGGTGTAGATTTCATAGCACCAGTGATGATACGGGCAGCTTGGTTCTGTGTTCTGTTAATTTTGCTAAGGTGTGATTTGGAAGCCATAGCCCAGGCTGTGACTCTATAATCTAGAACTGGTCTGACTCTTCCTACGTATAGTCTTGTCTAAATATTGCTGTCTGCCCCCCAGTCCGTTCCTGCCAATTTCTTCATAATATTTGTTCGTTTTCTGGCTTTTTTCCTTGCTCTGTCTATCTGATTTTTTCCAAGTCATTCTGCGATTCATGGTGACGCCAAGATATGTTGGGTTTTGGTCAATAGGGAGTGTATGGTCTTTTATCTTCAAGTTTGCAGAGAGTGTGTTTCTTGATAGGCTGAAAATTGTATATGTAGTTTTGTTTTTCGTTGATTGATCAGAACCAGGTGTTCGTCCATTTTTCAAGTTCACCTAGGGCATCTTGCATCCTGGGTCCAGCCACCGACATACTTTCCTCGCGAGCCCATAACGCTAGATCATCTGTGTATATTGCTGAGTATATTCTTGGTGGAATGTCCATTACGATATCATTTATGAAAATTAAAAAGAGTGTTGGGGACAAGACTCCGCCTTGTGGGACACCTTGTTCTCTCTCTCTCTCTCTCTCTGCGATCAGGACTCAATCAGAGTAGGATTCCATACTCCCACATGAAGTCAGCTGTCAGGTTAAGTGTGTTGATCGCCCCCACAGACAGAACATCACATTTAGAGTCTGCCAGATCCACTCTGATTGAACACCTGTTAATACGTTGCACTGTGTTCTGCGCCAGTGGCCCAGTGCATCCGATTTCAGCCAGCATTTTATTCAGGTTCGCTTTCCTTAGCCTTTGATTGTCCCCAATCTTCCTGCAAGGCAGCAGATTGTCTTTTCTGTAGGGGGATTCTGCCCTTAGATGGTCTACCCTCCCAGGTTTACGAGCACCATCTGCCCGAGTCACTATATGTGACTAACACCTTGTTCGATAGAGACCTTCTTACTTAGCTGACCTTGAACTTGTACTCTGGCCGTTCTATCCTGAAGGTAATGAGAGACCCAATTGAATAAACGACCCTGGATGCCAAGTCTAAAAAGCTTGTGTCTTTGAATACGCAAGGAAAAAAGACAAGGAGCAAGATCGAATTACCAAAATATTCTTGGAGAAGAAAGATGGAAGCAGAAGCTAGAGGTGAAGATGATGGGTAAATCACGGACATCTTAAAAGAATAGAAAGAAACAGAATGACCTAGAAAGTGTTTGTTGAAGACCTATGTTCCATAGGGGGTTGAAAAGAAGAAGAAGATGTAATAATTGTGTAGATACGAGGCAAAATGTAAGAAATCGGGTCCGTAATAAAATGTAATGAAAAAAACGTAGATCTTGCGGGGAAAAAGTAAGACCTGAAAATCCTACATACTTATAATACATGTATATATATATATATATATATATATATATATATATATATATATATATATATATATAACGTAACGTAACGTAATGCAACATATAATACAATACAATACAAATATAATATAATACAATACAATACAATAGTATAGTATAGTATAATAAGTATAGTATAGTATAGTATAGTATAGTATAGTATAGTATAGTATAGTATAGTATAGTATAGTATAGTATAGTATAGTATAGTATAGTATAGTATAGTATAGTATAGTATAGTATAGTATAGTATAGTATAGTATAGTATAGTAAAGTATAGTATAGTATAGTATAGTATTTAATATATATTCATCTCATGCATTTATACTTTGTGTAACGCCACAAATGTTAATTTTTCTTCTTTTGTTCCGTTAAAGTTTGAAATTTTGTATTGTATATTTTAAATGATATTGATTCCCAAAGTTCATATTTTTATATATATTAGTTGTCTGCTGGCTGTGAGTGGGTCTTTACCTTTGAGTTGACTGTGAAGTGAAATGGCTACTGCTACTCGTTGGGCCATCTGTGGCGCTGGCAAAATTTCGCAAGATTTTTGCTTAGCTCTGAGTTCTTACCAAAGACAGAACACCAGGTTAGTTGTAGTGAAATTATCATCAATATATTTAAACTGCTTGGGTAGTGCATGCACTTGGCATATCATATTATATTTATTATCGTCACTGGCGGTCACTAACTAGTCAGTAGTAAGTAAGTTTGAGTAAGTGAGTAAGGAGTAAGTCAGTTATAAGTCAGCAAACAACATTAATTCATTATTTCAATTTCATTATAAAATTTAATTATTTGTTTTTAATATCATCTGATGATTATTCTATTATCTGATAGTCAATGATCATGGTAAAATGACTGACTGTCACACTAATTAATTTGACTAATTACTCATTTCCAAAATTCCAAGTGTGATGCAGGATATTTTATTATTTATTTTGTTTAATAAAACACTATCAACTCTACTAACTTAACTAACTAGTATTGTGACATCATTATCATTGTCAACATTGTGCAAATTCTGATGGTAGTCAGTTAAGTCAGTCCTGAGTTTTTCATAAGTCAATCTAAATTATCAAATGATGATCAGAATAATCAGACGATGTCCCAACCAATATGATATGAAGAATAATAAATCACGTGTTTGTGTAAACAATTTTAAATATTAAAAATAGTAAAAATAAAAAAAAAATAAAAAATGAATCGTTATTATGTTGTTATGATTATTTAAACATTATTATTATTATATAATATAGTATAAATATTTATTCTTTTATTTTTTTTTTTATCAAGCAGTAATTTTAAGGTAGTTGGTCATTTCATAGTAATAATATATTGTACCTTGAACGAATCAATGATTATGATACACACTTAATAAAAATTTACAATTTACTTTGAGTTGAGTGACATAGAGTAGCAGTAAAAAAAAAAGTAAAGAGCCCCATCACGCCAAGTGGCGTATAGGGAATATGGTGTTAGTGACCATAAATTTTACAGACCTTCAGCACATGATTTTTGGGGTAATGTGGTCGGTATTACGCCCGTGCCGTCTTACTTTCCCAGAAAACAATCCAGTACCCATTTAAGGCTGGGTGAACCTGGAAGCCGTCGGTTGGGATCGAACCCTACCTCTTGTCCTTTGTAGTCCAGTTCGCTAACCACTGAGCTATCACGGCTCCATAGAGTAGCAGTAGAGTGACAATAATCCACATTTCAGATGATTTCAATCATTTAATTTGTCATGCATATTAATAATGCCATATGATACATGCTACTATATCTATATATATATATATATTCCACACAGACCATATTATTTATTATTATTTTGTTATTAAATTTATAACATACTTGGTACAACAAATTGCACTTTTGCAAATGCTCACATCCAATAACGATGATGGTCCAAAATGAATGAATATTTAAATTTAGAGGACAAGGCGTCCTCTCTCTTTCTTCTTAGCATTCACCTGTTAAGCAGATGTAAATGCATTGTGTTACCAGTTTGCTGCAAAGCCACAACATTTTAGGTCTGAAACCATCTTTGACATGGGTAGATTTGCTTAACAATTTTTTGCTCAAACTGTGGCCATTTTTTAGGTCCACTCTTTTCAACTTTTAAGCTTTCTTTAATGCGCATGAGTGCACATGGGACATCTGTTTTTCACCATTTTCCAAGAGGGCTAGACATCAGGAGTCACTACCCAGTGACCAGAGGAGGGTAAAGACATGAGGAAACCACAGAATGAAAGTGAAAAATTCCCACTTCCTGTGGTGGAATTAGAACCCAGGACCTTCCTGTCCAGAGGCTGACACCTTACTCTAGACCACCAACAAGGTGACAGGTACTTTTTTTTTTAAAATAATACAATTTTTTGTAAAATCCTCTGACTTATGTGAATGTTTTGTTTTTTAAAATGATAACAACACTTGACTTTTCTTGTTATTGTAATTCTTCTTATTATGGTAATGATTTTTGTAAATTCTGGCAACAGCAACAAAAATTCTTATTGAGGCTCAAACTCAGATTATTACATTTCAGATTCTTTTGTCCTTACTGCTTGACTACCAACATTGATCATAGTTGCCACTGCTGATACTACCACATTGACTACTAACTTTTACCATCTGTGAGTTACCATTCATCACTAGTATTAAATTTGCACTTTTTATATTTCAGATTGTTGCAGTTGCAGCTCGAGGGATAGAGAATGCTAAAAGTTTTGCTGACAAATTTGACATTCCACAAAGTTTTGGTTCTTATGAAGAACTGGCAAGTCTTCCAGATGTTGGTAAGAGATGCAACATATCCCCACTAATATCCCCACATTTAGCCATTATATTTACAAAATTGACTGCAAAACATTGAATGCTTTCCCATCTGTTCTTTCTTTTATTACTCTGTTTTGTTGAATTCACTCCAAACATGTTTGAAATAACCACATGCACACACATACAAAAGCTGTGTCTGCTGTGTCTTAATTAAATTGCACAACTTCAACACTTGAGAACAAAATATGAAATTCTTTATTTTAAAAGTGAGGCTACTGCAGGTTTATTTCAGCAGATGGGTACCCCATGTTGTAAAAGAAATAAAACTAAAACTAAACTTTTTAAGGAAAAAATTAGACAGATAAACTATTGTTAATCAGTTTAGCTTCATCTAATATTCTGGAAACAAGGTGCCTGACAGCCACAGAGGTGGAAGCTGTTAGCGACTCATTGCTGATGGTTTGCACAAGGATTTGTGAACCAGACCCTACTGTACCTCCTTGTAGTGCCTCTAGTAACAGACTATCCAGTCTAGTCTGACCAAGAGAGTAGGGATTGAAGGGGATGGCAACCTGATACTCAAAAATGCCGTGTTAAAGTCTGATGTATTGGGCCAAAAGGCACACAAAAAAACCACAGCACAACATATTATATGCCCACTTAACATCCATTTAAGTATGGATAATGAAGAGCGTTATCCATTCCTTTAGTAGTTAATCAGGTGAATGCAAATGTCCAATGTTTTTTTTTTTTCATAAATAATCTTCTACTTCAGCTTTCAAGTCTTTTGATTCTTTGAAATTTACTGTTTGTCCTGTTTCACGATGGGAGGGGTAGCAGCAACATCATAACACAAGATGAGCTATTTACATGGTTTGTACATGAATATGCGTATATATCCAGATATTTCCCCATAACTTGCTCCATGGTTGACACACTCTATCTTTGACAGGTTGGATCTTTCTGCTGTTGTCGGAACATTATAGTTGTTTCAAAAGATAACAGTTTAATTCAGATGATGAAGTGCCTCTTAAGTGATATCTTGTAGGTTACTGATATACTGATAACAGAAGAGTCTCTACCGTGAGTGACTTTTCGGATAAGTAATATCTTAACTATAGCAGTGGCTGTTTATTTCCAACAGTGAACAGTTTGTTGAAACAATGAAGTTTCTATCCTCTTTTACAGTTCTACCTTTAGTTACATTTTATGGCATCATTGATTGGCTGCAATAGGACCAATTTACATTTTCCATTAACGCTAGATTAAGATAATAATTATCTTAATTATCTCGTAAAAATTATCACATCAAAAATACATTTTAAAAATATTTGACAGTGTGTTGTGGGTAGACAAAACTGTGGGTAGTCTAACTCTAAAATAACAGTGAAAGTATTAAGAACTTACCGAAAGTACGGGGAACTTATGGAGAAATTGAGAAATTATCTGCAATGAACAGACAACATAGCGGCAGTGAATGGGCAGTGAACAGGCTGGATGTGTCAACGGACAAAGTACGAGTCAGGTAGCCAAGGCATAATGCATTCAATGGGCAATAAATGTGATCCAAACTGAGAAATAATTACGGCATCCAATATGTGCTCTGGCGGCTGCATACAGGTAGATTTCTAAATTCTATTTGTTTGCGTTATTATTGGGTTATTTGCGGGTCATCATCATTGCACTCCGAACATGTCCATAGGTGCTCAGATCCCCTCCTCAGCAATTCCCTCAGTGTCCAGCGACTGACGACTCCAGTTCTATGTTGGTTGATAAGTCTTCTTACACGCCCACTTAGTTTCTCATTTTTGGCTGTGCCCATCTTAACTCCCATCCCTTTCATCCGAAGAAGTGACGTGGATCTGTGTTTGTCGAAGTCATGTGCTCTTCCCACATCTCGGAGGGCATTGATGATGTCCGCCTGGTCCATTGGTTGCCCGTCCTCAATGACAGCGCAGCTAGCCAACCTTTCCGCTCTTTCATTTCCCCGTACTCCCGCATGTCCAGGGACATAGACAAAGGTGACTTTATGTATTTTGGATTTCTGCAACGACTCTACCCATTGCATGTGTATAGAGCCCGCCTCCACTTTTTTATATCATGCTCATCGAATCACTCAGTATACATGCGTGGGTGTAGTCTTGTGACTCTAACCATTTGAATGCCTTGGTCACTGCCATCGCCTCCATTGTCATGCTACTCGTGGTCATGACGTATGCACCACTGTCTTCCTTGACTATTCTGCCTGCCGAGCATGCTGTAAATGCCCATGCACTTCTTTGGTGTCATCTTACAGATCCGTCTGTATAGATGACTGCATCTTTCTCATCGGTGTTATCGCAGATGAGACTGTTGACCTCAGCATTAACCACGACCGGGTTCTGTTCCCTACTTTTCCTGTCGAGTGTGACAATACACGAGAAAGTCCCCTTGAATGATGTAGGCACTGGTATCCACTCCTCACCAACGCTGATATTGGTAAGCCCACAGACCTGTTTGATGACATCTTCTGCTTGGCAATATCTGACAGAGTCCTTTTAGTGAAATTGAATGGAAAGCCAATAGACATAAATCTTATACAAGTTTATGCACCAACAGCAGACAGTCTGGAGGAAACAATTGATAAATTTTACGAGTTAAATGAGGCACTTCATAAATGCAAACAACATGAAAACACCATAGTTCTAGGGGATTTTAATGCAAAAGTAGGAAAGGAAAGAGTTGAGGATGTAGTTGGTCATTATGGCTTAGGCGAGAGGAATGAAAGAGGTGAGAAACTTATTGACTGGGCAAGAACACACAACGTGATGATAGGAAACACCTGGTTTAAGCAACATCCAAGATGTCTGTGGACATGGAAAAGCCCAGGGGACAACGCACGTAATCAAATTGATTATATAATGATAAGCAATAGATTTAGAAACAGTCTGGTGTGTATGAAAACTAGACCAGGGGCAGATTGCAATAGTGATCATGTACCAGTTGTGGGAAAGCTTAGAGTAAAATTAAAAACAACAAAACAAACCTCAGTTAACATCAAATTAAATTTAGATTTACTAAAATCAGACAAGAAGCTGCAAGACAAATATAAAATCACAATTCAGAACCGGTACAATGCAATAGAGAAGATATAAAGCATTGATGAACAGTGGGAAATGCTAAAAGAATCAATGCAACAAAAGAGTTCATACCATCAGTGAGGACAAATTCAAGAAAGAAATGGATGACAGACGACATTTTGCAGCTAATGGATACAAGAAGAAGGAATAAAGAAAATAAAGATGAGTATCATCATCATCATCATCATGTATCCTGCCGGTTAGCGTAGGCGATCATGTCCCTCCACAATCTTCTATCTACAGTGCATCGTATCAGTTTTGTTGTTGACTGTTTTCCATGCCATGACACCAGGCTATCCAGTATTTTCTCTCTTTGTCGTCCGCGATCTCACTTTCCTTTTATTTTACCAGTTGTAACCAAGTATTCCAGCTTTCCTATTCTCATGATGTGCCCGAAAAATGTTGATTGCTTCTTTCTGATGTTTTTTAAGAGCTCCCTTTTTGTGTTGGCCTCTTTGAGAACTTCCTCATTGGTCTTTTTATCTGTCCAGGGAACTTTCAACATTCTTCTGAGAAATCCTATTTCTGTGGCCTCTAATCATCTTTTCATTTGTTTGTCTACTGTCCATGATTCGCTTCCATAGGTCAGAATTGGTTCTATATAGCACCGATGAACTCTCTTTCTCATATTTTATTGACATAGATTTGTTGCATAAGATATTTTTCATTTTCTGAAATGCTATTTTGGCCTGAGCTATTCTGCTTTTTATTTCTGTGGTGCATCTCCCATCTGATGTAATTATTGTGCCCAAGTATTTGAAACGTTGTACTTGTTTCAGATTTGTCTCGTTTATTTTTATGCTGCATGATGGTGATGATTGTTTCTTTGATATAACCATTACTTCTGTTTTCTTACTATTCAGACTGAGACCTTTCTTGTTGCTTTCTTCTACTAATATGTCTATCATTTCTTGTAGTTCGTTCTCTGTCTCTGCTATTAAGACTGTGTCATCCGCATATCGCAAATTATTTATGTTGTGACCGTTGACTTCAATTCCTTTTTTGTCTACTATTGATCTCATAATATATTCGCTGTAAAGTGAAAACAAATCTGGTGACAGAACACAGCCTTGTCTGACTCCTTGTTTTATATATTGGAATTGTCCTGTTTGGTTGTTAATTCGTATAGCTGCTGTTTGTTGCCAGTACATGTTTTTTATGATTCGCAGATCCTTACATCAATGTTTAATTTCTCCAATAAATATGCTGGAGAAAGATGAGTATAAGAGGTTAAATAAAGAAATTGTAGTAAAATGCAATGAAGCAAAAGAATCATGGCTAAAAGAGAGGTGCAAAGAGATTGAAATGCAACAAAAAGGAGATGCTAAAGCTATATACAAACAAATTGAGGAATTAACAGGAAGAAAAACGCAATCAAAAACTGGATGTCTAAGATCAAAAGAAGAACTGTTGATTGATCAAGAAAACATAAGGGAACGATGGACAGAATACATTAAAGATCTTTATGATGATGAACGAACGGAAGTAAATATTAAGGATAATGGAGAAGGACCAGAAATACTCAGAGAAGAAGTGGAAGACGGCCTTGCGCAATATGAAAGCAGGTAAAGCTCCTGGACCAGATAATATAACTAAAGAAGAGATTGAAGCCATGGGTGATTTTGGAATAGAAATAATAACCAAAATATTGAATGATATCTATAACAGCGGATATATACCAGACGACATGCTCAAATCAATATTCATATCCCTACCAAAGAAATCGGGTGCGATTGAATGCGATAATCATCGCACAATAAGCCTTATGAGTCATATGACTAAGATATTACTAAGAATCATCATGCGAAGAGTGCGAAACAAAATCAGTCCAGAAATTAGTGATGAACAGTGTGGTTTTGTTAGAGATAAAGGAACAAGCAATGCCATTTATATCATAAGATTTTTAGTAGAAAGAGCCATAGAGGTGAAAACAGATCTATACCTATGTTTCATAGATTACACCAAGGCATTTTACAGAGTAAAGCACCAAGAAATAATCAAAATTTTAGAAAGCATAAACGTAGACAGCAAAGATCTAAGAATAATAAAGAACATGTACTGGCAACAAACAGCGGCCATAAGAACTGGAAACCAATTGGGAATGTTTCAACAAAGAAAACAGGGTGTTAGACAAGGTTGTGTGCTGTTACCAGATTTGTTTAATATTTATAGTGAGATTATTTTAAGTTCCATAAGGAGCATGCCTGGAATAACAATTGGAGGTCATAATATAAATAATCTAAGGTATGCTGATGATACAGTCTTAATCGCTAAGAGTGAAAATGAGTTACAAGAAATGTTGGACATTATAGTGAAAGAAAGCTAAAATAAAGGACTCAGCCTTAATAGCAAAAAGACAGAGGTAATGGTAACAACAAAGAAAAAGACATCACCTCAGTGCAAAATAAAGACAAGTGGAACAATATTAAAACAGGTAAATGAATTTAAATATTTGGGAACTTTGTTAACCTCAGACGGAAGATGCACAAAAGAGGTGAGATGCAGAATGGCTCAGGCAAAAGCAGCTTTCCAAAAAATGAGGAAGATATTATGCAATCCATTTTTGACAATAGAAACAAGAAAAAGAGTTCTTAAATGTTACGTAGAGCCAGTCTTAACATATGGAAGTGAATCATGGTCAATAGGACAACAGACAAGAAAATCACTGGAGTCTGTAGAAATGTGGTTTTACAGAAGAATGTTGAGAGTACCATGGACAGCTAAGAAGAGTAATGAAGATGTTCTGAGAGAGGTCAAAGCAAAAAAAAAGCTAATTTCCAATATTAGGAAGAAACAATCATCATTTTTTGGCAATGTAATGAGAAGAGAACAACTGGAATATATTGCAACAACTGGAAAAATTGAGGGACGAAGAGATAGAGGGAAGCAAAGAGAACAAATACCAGACAGCTTAAGAGAATGGCTTGGCAGAAGGTCAACAACAGAAATGATAAATAGCTGCCGAGATTGAAAGTTGTGGAGAGACATGATCACCTACGCCAGCAGGCCCTGTACTTGATGATGATGATCATAAATAGAAGAGTTACAGATAGGTATCATATTGAGTTATTTGCGGGTCATCATTGGACTCTGAACATGTTCATATGTGCTCAGATCCCCTCCTCAGCAATTCCCGCAGTGTCCAGCGACTGACGACTCCAGTTCTATGTTGGTTGATAAGTCTTCTTACATGGCTACTAAGTTTCTCATTTCTGGCTGTGCCCACCTTAACTCCCATCCCTTTCATCCGAAGAAGTGACGTGGATCTGTGTTTGTCAAAGTCCTGTGCTCTTCCCACTTCTCGGAGGGCATTGATGATGTCCGCCCGATCCATTGATTGCCCGTCCTCAACGACAGCGCAGCTAGCCAACCTGTCCGCTCTTTCATTTCCCTCTTACTCCCGCATGTCCAGGGACAAAGACAAAGGTGACCTTACGTATTTTGGATTTCTGCAATGACTCTACCCATTGCATGCGTACTGAGCCCGCCTCCACTTTTTTATATCATACTCATCGAATCAATCAGTATACATGCATGGGTGTAGTCTTGTGACTCTAACCATTTGAATGCCTTGGTCACTGCCATCGCCTCCATTGTCATGCTACTCGTGGTCATGACGTATGCACCACTGTCTTCGTAGACTATTCTGACTGCAGAGTGTGCTGAAAATGCCCATGCACCTCTTTGGTGTCGTCTTACAGATCTGTCTGTATAGATGACTGCATCTTTCTCATTTGTGTTATCGCAGATATCGTAATTAAGGGGTAAGTGGACCAATGATGACACGATATATGTTTTGTTCATATTTAATGTTTTATTCTTTATTATTGTTATGTATAAGTTTATGAATGTTTAAACTATGAAATATTGTTATCATTGTAGCCATTGAAGAACATATTTAGTTTGTATAACTGATGTGATCACCAACCAAACAAACCTGAAAACATTTCTTAATTTGCTTGAAAAAAAATTAATAAAGCTGACAAAAGTTTTCATTCTTCATGTTTGCAGATGATTGCTTTTCTTAGTCATCTTCATTAAATGGACCAGGATATTACATTAACACATGTTTTTTGTGTTTTATAGCAAACTAATATATCTGCAAATTTCAGCACAATACATGAGACTTTAGCATGATTTTTTAGGTGCCAGGTTTGCTTTTCTTCTTCAATCTTTACTTACTTGGTCAGACTACTTATTTCGTCTGTTTCTAGAGCCACCATGAAAAGGTGGATAGTTCATTCAGTTAGTTTATATACATTTGTTCAATCATTGGAATAGGAATGCATTGTGGCAGCCTGTCAGATTACTTCCTTACATATCATCATTTTGAGATGCACAATAAAGAATATCCCTTACAGGAGTATTATGGGATATGTTCTCACTACTGGGATACTTAGAAAATGTAAATGCCATTACATTGCTACCATTTTTCTACCAACACATTTAAGAGGAAACAGACAGAAAGATCTTGCACACATTTAAGAACTTACTCATCATAAGTGATGTGTCCATTAGTAATGAATCCTCCTTGACTGTGATGTGCCCATTTTCCCATATCATTTTTTCCATGGCTGCAATGTTTTCTTCTGCAGATACTAGACCCAGGTGAGGATAATCCCAGACACTGTTCTTAAACTTCTCAATCCATTCATACATATGTGTACGACTCATAGACCTGTCACTGTTCTGAGTTCTCATCTGATAATAAGTCTCTACAGCTTTCATGCCTTCGCTGAACAAAAATCTCACAACACTTCACTGCTCTTGCTTTGTGCACTGTTGCAAGGGAGCCACCTTCTTGTCAAACTGTTACCCAGGTTCCATTAACTTGCCACAGGCGTGGAATGCCATCTGTTGGTAGCTCAAGGTCACCACCTCTATATCCTAGATACACAATAATATAGGTTATACTTATGATTTTTAATACAACTTATCTGGTTTCCCACTGAACGACTCATGTGAGTGTGCATGTGTGTACAAACAACAAAAGGCAAGGGGAACTGGTATAGCAACAAAACTTAGGTTTCTAAGAATTTGTATTTTCCCCATATCAACATACAGCTGTGAAACATGAAAAATTAACAGACCTACTGAAAAATACATCAGTACCTTTGAATGTTGTAGAAAAATGTTCAGAATACCAGGGATGGAGAAAAGAATAAACATGTCCATTTTGTAACAATTTAACATTTATGAAAACTGGTTAATAAAGAAAAGGAGGACAAGGAAAATAACATATTTTGGTCAAGTAAAACAATATGATGGCTTACAGAAGATAATTATGGAGGGCATAGTTTCAGGTATAGCTATCTATAAATTTTCAAACGCCCATGGGCTGAAAATAAAACTGGAAAACCCTCCAACTAGCATATTTTGTACTTGAATATGCATATATATATCTCCAGATATTTCCCCATAACCTACTCCATGGTTGACACACTCTATCTTTGACAGGTTGGATTCTTTCTGCTGTTGTCGGAACATTATAGTTGTTTCAAAAGATAACAGTTTAATTCAGATGATGAAGTGCCTCTTAAGTGATATCTTGTAGGTTACTGATATACTGATAACAGAAGTGTCTCTACCATGAGTGACTTTTCTGATAAATAATTTCTTAACTATAGCAGTGGCTGTTTATCTCCAACTGTTTGTTGAAACAATGAAGTTTCTATTCCCTTTTACAGTTCTACCTTTAGTTACATTTTATGGCATCATTGATTGGCTGCAATAGGACCAATTTACATTTTCCTTTAAGAGGGCCAGTGACTGACATGTTTTGTTCATATTTAATGTTTTATTCTTTATTATTGATATGTACACGTTTATGAATGTTTAAACTATAAAATATTGTTACCATCGTAACCATTGAAGAACATATTTAGTTTGTATAACTGATTGAGTTATTGAGTTATTTGCGGGTCATCATCATTGCACTCCAAACATGTCCGTAGGTGCTCAGATCCCCTCCTCAGCAATTCCTGCAATGTCCAGCGACTGACGACTCCAGTTCTATGTTGGTTGATAAGTCTTCTTACACAGCCACTACGGTTCTCATTTCTGGCTGTGCCCATCTTAACTCCCATTTCAATCATCCGAAGAAGTGACGTGGATCTGTGTTTGTCGAAGTCCTGTGCTCTTCCCACATCTCGGAGGGCATTGATGATGTTCGCCCGATCCATTGGTTGCCTGTCCTCAATGACAGCGCAGCTAGCCAACTTGTCCGCTCTGTCATTTCCCAATACTCCCTCATGTCCAGGGACATAGATAAAGGTGACCATACGTATTTTGGATTTCTGCAACGAGTATACCCAATGCATGCATACAGAGCATACCCACCCATGATTTGGCTCTTTTTAGCCTGGCACCTTTCCCTGTGTTGAGCACGTAGTGCAATGGATGCTCTTTATCTGTACTAATCTTCAGGTATGCTCGTGCTGTCCAGATCTTGATTCTGTCATCCATGGTTGGAAAGTCAAGAAGATACCTCATTGCTAGACAGGGAGTGTCCCTATTACATCCCAAGATAATGCACATGGCTTCATTTTGTATTTTCTACAGCCTATCAATTTGAGTTGTACTGACAGTAAGAATTGCCAGGGCATACTCGATTGGTGCGAGGACTAATCCCTGGAACAGAAGAGCAAGTAGCCTCTGCTCGATGTTGGCAGCTGCCATGATCTTCAAGGCGGCTAATCCTTTGTGGGATTTTATTATCACATGGTCGACGTGGTCCCGAAAACACAGGCTGCGATCAAACTTAACTCCGAGGTATGTCATCAACTTGTCTCTGGTCACCTCATCAGCTCCCATTCGTACTACCGGAGTGGTAGTATTAACGATATGATTGTTAAGGGAGAACCATGAAACTGATGCTTTATTAGGATTAGCCAAGGCACCTGAAACCCCACACCAGGAAGAAATGCGATCGAGTTCGTCTTGCATTGTGGAGGCGATTCCCCATCTGTCGATATACCAGAATATCATTCTTCCCCTTCCATCCAGCTGTTGTTCCATGATCGTTATTGTGTACACGTTAAATAGAACTAGTGACAATGGTGAGCCTTGTCCTGGACAAATGGATGTTGGCTCGGAAGACCAACTTCCACATCTGAGTATCACCTTCCTCTGAAACAGTGCCGCGGCGATCCATCTAATGAGGAAGGGGTGCACCGCCAGTTTGAGGAGTATATGCATGAGATATTCAAATGGTACCCTGTTGTATGCATCCTCCAGATCTATAGCAGCAGCACATATCTCCTCTCATCTGTGGAAGCCTTCGAAGACGTCATAGGTAAAGACTGCCGCATTGAGCCGTGTCTCTTTGTTATATCTATAACCTCCGAGTGTGGGTGGGAATACGCGTTTCTGTTCAAGGTGACAGGTGAGGACATGGGCAACTATTTTCTCCAGCAGCTTGCCCGCAGTGTTCTGCATTGTGATAGTTCTGTAGGCACTGATCTGAGAATGGTCCTTATTTGGCATCGGTAGTGGTAGCAAGTAGCTGTGTAGCCACTCCTCCTTAATCCGGCCACTCCGAATGCTGGCATTAAACTCATTGGCCAGTTTTGTCAAGTCGTCCTCAGCTAAATTGCCTATGTCATCGTACCGAACACCATCTGGACCAGGAGCAGTGCTGTGTGACCTTTTAAGTGTCGTGCGAATGATATCGGTTGTGATTGTGAGATCTTCTTCCAGCACTACATCCTTACACAATTTTGACAGCGATCCCCGTATCCACATTCTTACAGCCTCAATTCTTTGGTCGCTCTGCTCAATGTATCGGGCATGCAGGACCTTCCCTTTGCTCTCATCAGATTTGTGCCATATCCGGCCTGTGCTCTGAAAGTCTGGTATGCCTCTGTGTCGTGTTGTGCCATTCATGCTCTGATGAAGGCACCAGAATGTGACTAGCGATTTTTCTGAGCACACTTTTTTACAGAAGTCATCTCATTTGGCATCCTTAGCCTGCTTAGCACATAGTTTAAAGTGCATAATTTTTTGGTCGACCTCTACTTTCAGACGCTTCAAGAGCTCAGGTTGTTTTCTTCCATTCTTTCTGGCTTTCTGCCATGTCTTGGCTGTTTGTCTCTTGTTCCGCCAAGCTTCCTCGACTTCTACGTTCCACCAGGGTGGCTGCGTCCATCTCTCCTGCCTCCTACGAGGGGCGCTCTGTTTCCTATGTCTGATTTTGCTAATGACGACTTGGTCTGTTTTCTCATAGTGGAATGTGTGGAGCTTTCTTTTCTTGCTTCTATTTCTGCTTTTCTCAATTAGGAGGACACATGGATAGTGATCACATCCGTAGAACCCCAGTGCACTTCACCTGCAAACTGGTGCGAAGGTGGAAGACACCAGTGCAAGGTCTATAACACTATCAGAGTCCCCTGTTTGAGTGGCCATTCGTGTTGCCCTTCCATCATTTAAGCACACTAAATCGACTGACACTAATGCGTTCTCTAGGTCTTCTCCCTGCTTGTTGGTTATGATGTTACCCCGCTGGTTTCCTCTAGCATTAAAGTCTCCGCAGAAAATGACGTTCTCTTCATCGAACTCGACGAGATTCTGCCATTGTTGTGTGTTCACCTTCCAATTACAGGCATACGCATTTATAATCATGAAATGAACTGGGGTCGGCACCCTAACCGCATGTACCTGCAATTCTGCATTGTCCCATGCAGACATATCAACCTCAGCTGCCACCATATTGTTGCGCACAAAGATGGCCTGCCCAAGGTGTCGCCTATTGTAGAAACAATGAAAGCCAGGAGTACTTACTGTCCTGTCACCAAGAAGAGTTTCTTGCAAAACCATTATATCGGCGCTGCACAGTAGCTTATCAAGAATGGGCCGTCATTGATTTATAGACCCACAATTCCAATATATAATAATAAAAAAAAAAAGTAAAGTACCCCCGTCACACCAAGTGGTGGCGTATAGGGAAATATGGTGTTAGTGACCATAAATTTTACAGACCTTTGGCACATGATTTTTGGGGTAATGTGGTTGGTATTACGCCCATGCCGCGTTACTTTCCCAGAATAAAATCCGGTACCCATTTAAGGCTGGGTGAACCCGGAAGCCGTCGATTGTGATTGAACCCTACCCCTTGTCCTTTGTAGTCCAGTTCACTACCCACTGAGCTATCGCAGCTCCCAATTCCAATATGTAACGCACACATACTTTAGGCCTAGCCTCTCACACTTTGACGCCACCACGCTTACCTTGTCGTGTTTTCCTTCTTTAATGTTGTCATTTGGGCTGCATCTGAATACTTACCGTCACCATAGTATCATAGATGATTTTGTCGATGCTGTGCGTCTAGACTTACGTGCACTTGCTCAGTCGCACGGTCCAGAACCCGTCTCCACATTATAAACTGGCCAACTCCAGTAAATAGCGCTGTAGCACGCAGATACACTGTGAGCCATTTACAAATTAAATGAATTACGTGTCCTTGACGACAGACCGGCGAAAACAAACCGTCATTTTTGGACGCGTTCAATAGAGCAATCAACAACAAGGATGGGTATAATTGATTAAATAAAGAAATTGTAATAAAATGCAATGAATCAAAAGAAGCAAAGTGATTTACATCAAAATCGAAAGCGCATACAATCACATGATCCCTTCAATTATCAATAAAAACAAACAAATAAACAGAAAAGTTCACTGGAAATCTGCACTTATCTGTGAGTCCTCTGAAGAAGCCAGCAAACAGGGCGCCATATTCCCCGGAAGTTTTGTATAACTGATGTGATCACCAACCAAACAAACTTGAAAACATTTCTTAATTTGCTTGGAAAAAAATAAAGCTGACAAAAGTTTTCATTCTTCATGTTTGCAGATGATTGCTCTTCTTAGTCATCTTCATTAAATGGACCAGGACATTACATTAACATATGTTCTTTGTGTTTTATCTATCAGTCTATCTATTGACCTTTCGAGTCGTGGCCGGCCCAAAGGGCATAGACCCAGATACTCTTTCTCTTATTAAAATTTTTATTCTAGCAGTTTTCATTCCTTGTAAAGATATTTTATCAAATCTTGCCATTTGTCTCTGTTCTGTGCAAGCAACTCTATCTTATTGAGGGAGCCGATTCCTGCTGTATACCCGTATGTTGTTACGGGATGGGCTTTTATAACCGGGAACACATAGATGATGAGAGTGTCGCTAATTGATGAGGTGAGGAGAAAGGACTGAGTTACATGACGCCCTTCACTGACGTTCTTCGAATACTGTCATTGAGAACGGGGATCTGCCTCCCTCACATGCCTTCCCAGTCAACAACCTTGGATGTAATGGCTGTGACCATGTTTCTGTAATGTATTAAGTGTACACCGGATCATACTTCGTTTTGTGAATTGGACCGCTCTGCACTGGATTCTGCATTCTTCAACTTGCTGTGCCCGCGACAACTTCCAACTTTGATTTAACCACCATGGCATGTAAATACGACTTGCTAGAATTAAAGGTACTACTGCACACTGAAGTCTTTCGGTAAAATGTCACATCAACTTTATTAATCAACTTCAACAACTCCAGACTATTCACATAATATACACAGCCAGCGGGTATACATTTCTGCTCAGCTGTTCACATATATGTGGGTTGGCGGGGTAGAGTTCTGCCCTACCAAAGGAGGAGTAAAACATCTCCTTTCCTCCAGTAGTCTTTGGGACACCCTTGGTCAAGGTGGAGCTCCCGTTTAGCCCCCCTATCAGGGTTTTGTAAAGCCATTGGAGCAGGTGGTGGATGGTGTTGTGGGAGCAGCCGACAAGTAGTGCCGGTTATGGTCCCCACACCGCGATGGCAGGCAGAGGATCTCATGTATAGAGACAATGGCTGCGATCTCCGACTAGTACAGTCACTGCCAAGAAGGAATGGAATGGCAAACTACCTTCTTATATTGCCTAGACTAATCATGACAAATCACAACTTAATATCTATTATTATTTATTATTAACAATGTTAATGGGGACTCAACAGCCACCTCGTACGGTAGGGAGCGTCATGTGCTACAGGTGACACCCAATTGTCATCAAGCTACTGTATGCAAGATCAAAAATAAAGAGACACTAGCAATAGGAACTTGGAAAAGAGGCAAAGCTCCAGGTCTCGACAATATATCAATCAAAGAGATAAATGCATTAGGAGAGCTGGGAGTACAAGTCATAACAAAACTACTCAATGACATATATAACACTGGACACATACCCGAAAAGAGAGCCGCGATAGCTCAGTGGTTATTGAACTGGACTACAAAGGACAAGAGGTAGGGTTCGATCCCAACCGACGGCTTCCGGGTTCACCCAGCCTTTAATGGGTACCGGATTTTTTCTGGAAAAGTAAAGCGGCACGGGCGTAATACTGACCTCAATACCCCAAAAATCATGTGTCGAAGATCTGTAAAATTTATGGTCACTAACACCATATTACCTATGCGCCACTTACCGTGACGGGGGTACTTTACTTTTTTTTTTTTTTTTTACATACCCGAAGATCTACTAAAATCTATCTTTGTAGCCATACCGAAGAAATCAGGCGCCACTGATTGTGAAGACCATCGCACAATTAGTCTCATGAGCCATATGACGAAAATATTACTAAGAATCACCATGAGACGCATAAGAAACAAAATAAAACCAGAAATAAGTGAGGGACAATGTGGATTTGTGGAAGGAAAGGGCACCAATAATGCAATATACATCTTAAGAACATTGATAGAAAGATCTATAGTGGTAAAGAAAGATCTATATATGTGCTTTATAGACTACACAAAAGCATTTGACAAAGTAAAGCATGTGGAAATAATCAATATGCTGGAGAAATTAAACATTGATGGCAAGGATCTGCGAATCATAAAAAACATGTACTGGCAACAAACAGCAGCTATAGGAATTAACAACCAAACAGGACAATTCCAATATATAAAACAAGGCTGTGTTCTGTCGCCGAATTTGTTCTCACTTTACAGCGAAAATATTATGAGATCTGTAGTAGACAAAAAAGGAATTGAAGTCAACGGTCACAACATAAATAATTTGCGATATGCAGATGACACAGTTTTAATAGCAGAGACAGAGAATGAACTACAAGAAATGATAGACATAATAGTAAAGAAACAGAAATAATAATTAGAAAGCAACAAGAAAGGTCTCAGTCTGATTAGTAAGAAAACAGAAGTAATGGTCATATCAAATAAACAGTCATCACCTGCATGCAGCATAAAAATAAACAGGACAAATTTGAAACAAGTGCAACATCTGAAATACTTTGGCACAATAATAACATCAAATGGAAGATGCACCACAGAAATAAAAAGCAGAATAGCTCAGGCCAAAATAGCATTTCAGAAAATGAAAAATATCTTATGCAACAAATCTATGTGAATAGAAATGAGAAAGAGAGTTCATCGGTGCTATATAGAACCAATTCTGACCTATAGAAGCGAATCATGGACAGTAGACAAACAAATGAAAAGATGATTAGAGGTCACAGAAATAGGATTTCTCAGAAGAATGTTGAAAGTTCCCTGGATAGCTAAAAAGACCAGTGAGGAAGTTCTCAAAGAGGCCAACACAAAAAGGCAGCTCCTAAAAAACATCAGAAAGAAACAATCAATATTTTTCGGGCACATCATGAGAAGAGGAAAGTTGAAATACTTGGCTACAATTGGCAAAATAAAAGGAAAGAGAGATCGCGGATGACAAAGAGAGAAAATACTGTATAGCTTGGCGTCATGGCATGGAAAACAGTCAACAACAGAACTGATACGATGCACTGTACATAGAAGATTGTGGAAGGACATGATCACCTACACCAACCGGTATGGCACATGATGATGATTCACATATATGGATCAGGAAAATCACAACTTTTACTTGCTGATCTCACATCATGTTGTCACTCTCTCACAGCTTAACTTATAGTTCTCCTAACCACAGTTACACTTGGCTGCTAGCCTCCTGACTATCGCTATTATGGTTTCACAACTTCTTAAGTACAAGAGAGATTCTCTTCTAGCTAGTTGCTAACTATCTCTATAACTAGCTATGCTGAGCTTGAGCTCACTGTCATTAACACCTAACAGCGAAGCCACTCTACTCCTCCTTACATGTGAATGTTTTCATGGAGAGCTTGTTTCTAACATCATCCCTGCGCTTAAATCACTCGTCCACCAACCAATCAAAATCACTTCCCTTCATCTCCCCTTCAACAGATTTCTGCTATGTCAATCACTCACCTCCCATGTTTACCACTATTATCAGTCACGATAATCCTGTCCTCCCGTCTAAACACAGTTCAACACAAATATTCCAGTGACTGTCTCCCGTACTATGTTTCCTCACTCTCTTCAATCATCCCCCACTCTCCATCTCTCATTACATTTTCATATTCACTGCTACATCTGCTCTTGCCTCTCTGATCAATGTCCTTCTCAGTATCTTTGGGTCTGCCTCTTTTCCTCTTACCTGTTGTTTCCCACATGAGGGCTTGTTTTGTTATTCGGTTATTATCTCTCCTCATCATGCTCATATGTCCAACATATGACCATCATCTTTTCTAGATTACTGAAGATATTAGTGGTTGATTGGCGATTTGTGTTTTATAGCAAACTAATATATCTGCAAATTTCAGCACAATACATGAGACTTTAGCATGATTTTTTTAGGTGCCAGGTTTGCCTTTTTCTTCAATCTCTACTCACTTGGTCAGACTAGTTAGGGGTCAAGGCAGAGAATTTCTTATAAATGCATCAAAATACAAAGCTGCAGTAAAGCTGATTAAGATCCATGAAAATCACAAAATACAAAATGAAGCCATGCGCATTATCTTGGGATGTACAAGGGACACTCTCTGTGTAGCAATGAGGTATCTTCTTGATTTTTCAACCATGGATGACAGAATCAAGATCTGGAGAGCACGAGCATACCTGAAGATTAGTACAGATAAAGAGCATCCATTGCACCACAAGCTCAACACAGGGAAAGGTGCCAGGCTAAAAAGAGGCAAATCATGGGAGGGCCGAGCAGAAGATGTCATCAAACAGGTCTGTGGGCTTACCAATATCAGCGTTGGTGAGGAGTGGATACCGGTGTCTATGTCGTTCAAGGGAACTTTCTCGTGTATTGTCACACTCGACAGGAAAAGTAGGGAACAGAACCCGGTCGTGGTTAATGCTGAGGTCAACAGTCTCTCTGCGATAACACCGATGAGAAAGATGCAGTCATCTATACAGACGGATCTGTAAGATGACACCAAAGAAGTGCATGGGCATTTACAGCACGCTCGACAGGCAGAATAGTCCACGAAGACAGTGGTGCATACGTCATGACCACGAGTAGCATGACAATGGAGGTGATGGCAGTGACCAAGGCATTCAAATGGTTAGAGCCACAAGACTACACCCACGCATGTATACTGAGTGATTCGATGAGCATGATAAAAAAAGTGGAGGCGGGCTCAGTATGCATGCAATGGGTAGAGTCGTTGCAGAAATCCAAAATATGTATGGTCACCTTTGTCTATGTCCCTGGACATTCGGGAGTACGGGGAAATAAAAGAGCGGACAGGTTGGCTAGCTGCACTGTCGCTGAGGACAGGCAACCAATGGATTGGGTGGACATCATCAATGCCCTCCGAGATGTGGGAAGAGCACAGGACTTCGACAAACACAGATCCATGTCACTTCTTCGGATGAAAGGGATGGGAGTTAAGATGGGCACAGCCAGAAATGAGAAACTTAGTGGGCGTGTAAGAAGACTTATCAACCAACATAGAACTGGAGTCGTCAGTCGCTGGACACTGAGGGAATTGCTGAGGAGGGGATCTGAGCACCTATGGACATGTTCGGAGTGCAATGATGATGACCCACAAATAACTGAATAACTCAATAAAGCTGATTGTAAAGGAGAAATTAAAACAAAACATTTTAAAATGGTATGGTTACAACTTTACGAAAGTGATGGACAACACAAAATTGAATAATGTTGTGGCTCATTGGGCCTTCAGCAGGAACAATAACCTACACATACACAGATATGATGTAAATAAATAAAACTAACACTACATAGCTAACTGATAATTAGATATCAAAACAAAATAATATATAAAATTAGAATCAATGGACTCAACTTCCAGCTGCTGTGACCAGGTCCAAAAATGAAATGGCCTCACTCAGAACATGGTGAGACTACCAGCTAGATGGGAAAGCATAAGTGTTGGTAGTGCAATCTTACTGTAGGTGTTCTCAAATTGTGCAGTGAGGGGGAATATATATATATATATATATATATGTATGAATATATATGAGTGAGGAACGGTATAACAACATTTGAGACTGTGCTAAGACAGGACTTAGAAGAGAAGAGACTCATGAAAAAGGATGGTAAACCCTGTGGACCAGCGAGCCTGACCTGTTCATTATGTGACCGTGTGTGTTTGTCAAACATTGGTAGAATTAGCCACGAGAGAAGCTGTTCGGCAAAAACAATACCTAAAAAAAATACGCAATAGCCTCCACTAGACCGTCTGACAAGACGAAAAGGGCCATATATATATATATATATATATATAGTATGACAAGACTGTTTTCTACGATAAAATCTTCAACTTCCTTACCCTCTGCATTGAGGTCTGGGTACCCCCATCTTGGAGAGTGGCTGTTGAAGTCCCCAGTTTTTATTATCTGGCTTGATGCTTTTCAGGTGGATATCTTTATTAGGAGGTGAGTAGATGTTGCATAAAGTGAACTCTTTTTTCATGATTTTCAGACTGGCTCTGTGTCATGGAGTTGGGATCTTTGGGTTTCCCAGGCTGAGATGTGGTTTTTGATGGCAGTTAGGACTCCTCCTTTGGGTTTGTCTTCTTAGTCCTGTCTAAAGATTTTGTATTTCCTAATAGAGAATCTGTGTGCACTTGTGAGATGGGTTTCCTGGATGCAGTAGACATCAATGTTGTGTTCTTTAAGAAATTTCTGGAGTTCTGGGTTTTTTTGTGTGTCTTACTCCTTCAGCATTCCAATATATTATTTTGAGCACATTTTTCCCATCTTCCTTAATTGTTTCTGAGGGGTTTGAGTTTTTGGTTCCAGTTCTGATTTGTGGGTCTTTTTTTTTAATGGTGAACTTGTGCTGTTTATGTTTGGCCACATCTCAAATGGGTATTCCATATTGGTCTAGAGTCTGTTGCATAGCATTTGCTGTTTCCTTAGATGTCTGCTTTTTAGTCCAGTGCCACTTGGTGAACTTGAAAAATGGACGAACACCTGGTTCTTACCAATCAACGAAAAAAAACTACATATACAATTTTCAGCCTATCAAGAAACACACTCTCTGCAAACTTAAAGATAAAAGACCATACATTCCCTATTGACCAAAACCCAACATATCTTGGCGTCACCATGAATCGCAGAATGACTTGGAAAAATCAGATAGACAGAGCAAGGAAAAAAGCCAGAAAACGAACAAGTATTATGAAGAAATTGGCAGGAATGGACTGGGGAGGCAGACAGCAATATTTAGAAAAGACTCTACGTAGGAAGAGTCAGACCAAATCTAGAGTATGGAGTCACAGCCTGGGCTATGGCATCCAAATCACACTTTAGCAAAATTAACAGAACACAGAACCAAGCTGCCCGTATCATCACTGGGGCTATGAAATCTACACCTATCAAGACTCTAGAAACAGTAACAGGTTTACAACCCTTAGATGACAGACGGGTCACTAAAGTATTGCAATAAGCGGAGAAATATAGAAGGCTCCTTAGCCACCCCATTAACCAAAGAATAACTGGTTCCGGAATTGTACGACTAAAGAGGAGCAACTTCGCTGCAATTGCCAATGAACTAACTACTGGAGATCCAGTACTTTCCCAAACAATATCGAAACCCTTGGGCCCATCTGAAATGTCTTCTCATGGAAAACATAAAATACCAGAACTTAAGGAAAATATAACAGGAATCATGAAAAAAAGCACCCAATCAGACACAGAAAGAAAACATGTAGCAGAAAAACACATACACGATACCTACCCACAGGACTCTTGGTCCCACATATACACAAATGGCTCTGCTACAAATGCCACCACAAATGGAGGGGGAGGTGTGTTCTTGACACTGAATAATCAGGACGAGATCACCAAGTCAATAGCTACTGGGAAATTCTCAAACAACTTTAAAGCAGAAACTGAGGCCATCAGAGATACTGCAACACTGGCTACTCAACACAAAAATAACATGCACAATAAATTGGTGATTCTGACTGATGCACTGTTTGTATTATCAGCTCTAAAAAGCCCCAAGAACAATGAACTAGATGACTTGAGAACAACCCTGGACCAACTATGCAATAACTTCCAGAGAGTAGTCATTCAGTGGATACCATCACAGTGTAATATACACGGGAATGAACGCGCAGACAAGTTAGCTAAAGAGGGAGGGAGATTACCACAAGAGAATCATCCGCTCAGTTATGATGAAGCCAAATCCATCCTCAAAGGTCAGTTCCATGAAAAATGGAAACGAGAACACCAAAAGCATAACAGTGACGGATACCACCAACTATCAAGGAGGGATCAAATCATCATACTTGCCTACGCACTGGCCACAATAGAATGAGAAATCACATGTTCACCAAATTCAAAATAGGTACAACCAGCCTATGTCACTGTACACTGGACAATATGACAACAAAACATGTTCTACAGGATTACCCCCAGTACACAGACCTGAGAAGAGCAATGTGGTCCATGCTCACCTCACTGGAAGAAAAACTATATGGGGCAATCGATTCGCTTAAACAGACAGCTGACTTAATGAAATAGTCTGGAATCCTACTCTGATTGAGTCTTGATCGCAGAGAGAGAGATCATTTCATGTCTTCCCCATCATCTTCATCTCTGTTTCTATCTGTCTTCTCCAAGAATTCTTTGGTCTTCCTCTTTGTCTTTTCCCCTGGGGATTCCAAAAAAGGGCCTGTTGTGTAATACTCTGTTGGCTTTCGCAGTGTGTGTTCTATCCAGCACCATCGTCTTCACTGTATCTCTTTATCCACTGGTATTTGACTGGTACATTTCCATAATTCTATGTTAGTGATTTTGTCCTGCCATTTCCATCCTTTTATTCTGTGTAAGCATCCATTAATGAAAGTCTGTATTTTCATGATTGTAAATTTTGTTGTTCTCCATCTTTCACAGTCATATAATAGAACCGACTTAACATTCGATCCTTCGATGCTGAAAGGCAGATGAGGAAGGAAAGAGAAGAAGACTTAACATTTGAGTTGAAAATTTTTATTTTTGTATTTAACCTAATTTCTTTGGATTTCCATGTGTTTCCCAGTGCAACAAAAGCCCCTCTTGCTTTTGATATCCTTATTTTGGTATCATTTTCTGTTCCTCCCTCTTTATCTATATTACTGCCCAGATATATTTAAGATTGTACGTCTAGTAGAGGTATTTCTCCTAATTTTATCTGGTTATTGCCAACTGCATTAATTCTCATAATGTTGGTCTTATCTCTATTAATCTTCAGTCCTAGCCGTTGTGATCTCACATCAAGTATGCTCATTTTATCCTGCATCTGTTGATGGCTGTGTGAAAGGAGAGCTGTGTCATCTATCTATCTGTCTGTCCGTCCGTCCGTTCATCCATCCATCCATTTATCTATCTATTGTCCTTTCAAGCTGAAGGCGGCACATAAAGTAGAACCACAATCTCAAAAACAGAAACCTTGCGTGCCAAAGTGGCACATATTGCAGAGAGCTGTGTCATCAGCAAAGTCTAAATCATCAAGTTGCTTGGTCAGTGGCAACTGAATTCCATTTCTGTTGTTTTGAATTATTTTCATAATCCAATCTATGGCCAGTAGAAAGAGAAATGGAGACAGAAAGCATCCCTGCCGTACTCCTGTTCTTATTTCAAATGCTTCTGTAAGCTGTCCGTCATGCACCACACATTTCGTTTCTTCATACATTGTTTTTATCAGGTTAATAAACTTTATGGGGATTCCGTAATGACTCAGCAACTTCCAAAGCATTCTTCTGTCTAAACTATCAAATGACTTTTCGTAATCTATGAATCCAATATAAAGTGGAGATTTTAGTTCTAAACTTTGTTCAACTATTATACGTAGAGTAGTTATTTGATCAGCACATGATCTGTTCTTCCTAAAACCTGCTTGTTCCTCTCTCAAATGTTTCTCTATGGCCTCCTTTAGTCTGTCCAGAATGATTCTGCTTAATATTTTTCCTGGCACTGATAGTAACATAATTCCCATATAATTTGTGCACTCCTGTAAACTTCCTTTCTTTGGTAGTTTGATCATATAACCTTCTTACCAGTCTTTAGGTATTTCTTCCCTCTCCCAAATTTTATCTAATAGATTATGTAACATCTTGGTAGAGGTGTTAATATCTGCTTTGATGGCTTCAGAAGGAATTTCATCTGGTCCTGTGGCTTTACCATTTTGTAATAGCTTGATGGCTTTCATTATTTCTTCTTTGCTTGGTTTTCCACAGTTCTATTCTATTGACCTTTCGAGCCGTAACCGGCCCATAGGGCGTAGACCAAGATACACCTTCTCCTATATGAATTTTTGTTCTAGCAGTTTTCTTTTAAAGATATTTTATCAAATCTCGCCATCTGTCTCTGTTCTGTGCAAGCAGTTCTATCTCATTGAGGGAGCCGATTCCTGCTGCTCTTGCCTCTCTCATCAATGTTCTTCTCAGTGTCTCCCTGGGTCTTCCTCTTTTTCTTTTACCTGTTGTTTCCCATATGAGGGCTTGCTTTGCTATTCGATTATTATCTCTTCTCATCACATGTCCAACGTATGACCATCGTCTTTTCTTTATTACTGAAGATATTAGTGGTTGATTGGCGATTTCTCTAATTTCCTCGTTTGTTTTGAATTCGTTCCATTCTATACCAAGTATTTTCCTTAGACATTTATTTTCGAATGCGTTCAACTTTGTTTCTATATCTCTTGTTGTTTTCCAGCTTTCACACGCATACGTAAGGGTTGATAGTACATTTGATTTGAATAGCCTAAGTTTTGTGTTTGTGCTAATGAGTTTTGATTTCCACAACTTTTCAAGGCTTCTGAAAGACATTGCTGCTTTAGCCAGTCTGATTCTAATTTCTTTGCTCGTATCCCCTTCTCGATCAATGTGACTTCCAAGATAGAT
Source organism: Megaustenia siamemsis (assembly GCA_032433765.1). NCBI lineage: Eukaryota > Metazoa > Mollusca > Gastropoda > Stylommatophora > Ariophantidae > Megaustenia > Megaustenia siamemsis. The sequence continues at coordinate 22,774,129 of JAVIAB010000024.1, read as the reverse complement.
GAAGTGATCGATCTCTTCTACTGGTTTGTTTTCCATGTATATTTTGTCACTTGTTGGAATTAAACTTTTCATGACTTTAGTCTTTTCATGATTGACCTCAAGCCCAATTTTGCTGGCTATTGATGATAGTTCATTTGTGTTTTCCTGCATCGTTTTTATCTGATTGCTGATGAGAACTATGTCATCAGCAAAGTCCAGGTCCTCCAAATGGTCTCCTTGTATCCATTCGATGCCTTTATTACCAGTGCAGCATTTCTTCATTATGAAGTCCATAACAATTCCAAATAACAAGGGCGATAAAATACATCCTTGTTTAACCCCAGTTTCTATTGGGAAACATTCGCTCAGTCCTTCCTCTGTTCGAACTGCACATGTTACTCATGTTGCTCTGTGTAAGCTTCCACAGTTAGGAAAAATAAAAAAATGGTATGTTAGAAGCTTTACGTGATTAGTGGACGACACAGATTAAACAACGTTTCGGCCCAATAGGCCTTGCTTACATATATATATATATATATTTTGTTTGTTTGTTTTTTTTGTTCCTGCTGAAGGCCTATTGGGCCGAAACGTCGTTTAATCTGTGTCGTCCACTAATCACGTAAAGCTTCTAACATATCATTTTTTTCTATTTTTTAATTTTTCCTCACATTCAGCTTTACTGCAGCTTTGTATTTTTATGCATTCATTTGCATTTCTTTGCCTTAACCCCTTTTCCACAGTTTACGTGTAACTCTTCTCCTGCTGGTAGTATATCTGGAGGATTATTTGAGCCTGGTCTGTTCAAAAGTTCTTCAAAGTGCTCTTTCCATCTCTCCATTTGTTCTATTATATTACTAAGCAGATTTCATTTCTTATCTTTAATAAAGGCATTGATCTGTTTGTATTTTGCACTTAATTTCTTTGTGCTGTTGTACAGTTCTTTCATATTCCCTTTATTTGCTGCTTCTTCTGCCTCTTTAGCAAGTTCTTCTATATATTTCCTCTTATCCCTTTTAATGCATCTTTTAACTTCTTTGTTCACCTCTGTGTAAGCTTCCTGTGTCTTGGCTTTATTACTTCTCGTTTTGCTTTTATTTATGTCTGCTTTCTTGTTCTTTCTTTCTTTAATTTTATCCAGGGTCTCTGCTGTCATCCATGCCTTATTCTGGCGTTCTCTTTTCCCCAGTGGTTCTTCGCATGTCTCTTTCTATATATTTTTTACCTGTTTCCAATGCTCTTCTATATTTATTATGTTTTCTAGTTGTTGGAGGACTTGGTATTTGTTTGATATTGTGGCTGCGAATTTATCTTTAATTCCTTGTTCTTTAAGAAGCCCTACATTGAAATACTTTCTACCCTTATTCATTGTAGTATATCATTTAAGTTTAAGTTTAGCAATCAAAAGATGATGATCTGAAGCTACATCTGCCCCTCTATATACTTTTACATCCTGTAAGGATGACTTAAACTTATTATTAATACATATGTGATCAATTTGATTTTCCGTTCTATGATCTGGTGACATCCATGTAGCTTTATGTATTCTTTTATGTTGGAATATTGTTCCTCCTAGGCTCAGAAAGATTAAGGGCACAGAAATTCACAAATATCTCTCCATTCTCGTTTATATCTCCAAGTCCATGTTTTCCCATAATCTCTTCGAAGCCTCTGTTGTCTGATCCTACTTTAGCATTTAGGTCTCCCATGAAGATTATAATATCCTTGGCTTGTCTTGTATCCATCTGAAATTGTAGCTGTTTATAGAATTCATCTTTAACTAAATCATCCTTATCGTTGGTTGGTGCATAGCATTGGATAATGTGTAATTTTATTTGGCCTCCAGGTTCACCCAGCCTTTAATGGGTACTAGATTTTTTTCTGGGAAGTAAAACGGCACAGGCATAATACTGACCACATTACCCCAAAAATCATGTGCCAAAGGTCTGTAAAAATTATGGTCTCTAACACCATATTCCCTATACTCCACTTGGCGTGATGGGGCTCTTTACTTATTTTACTTAGACAGAAAAATGTCCCAGAGATGTAGACACAACATCAGAAATTATGGCATGCATCACACCATCATCATAAGCCTTTGAAGAACTGAAAAACATTTGGAGATCCAAAGTTCTCAGTAAACGGACAGAGCTTAATTGAACTACTGTGCGATACCAGTGATAACATTTGGATGTGAAAGTTTTAAATCCACCCAGACTTTCAATAGGAAATTAAATGCCTTTAAAAACAAATATCTTTGTAGGATCTCAAACATAAGCTGGAAAGAATACATTACAAATGAACAGGTAAGAGACAAATCAAAACAAGGATAAGTGCCAAGCTTTATAAGAAGAAGGCATTGGAAATACTTTGGTCATGTGCTGAGAATGAATGAAGAATGACTTCCCTACCAGAGATTCACATGGAAACCATTAGGAAAAAGAAAACAAGGCAGACCCAGAGAATTGCTATGCAGAACAATTACTAGGGAGGGTTAAACCATAAACAAGAACTCGAAGCAAATCGTAAGCCTGAGAGGAAAGTGAATGCATATTTGGGTGTTTTTATTATTTGTATCTCAAAACATGGGAAAGAGCCACCAATATATACCTCTGTGACAGTAAAATTATAACTGAATAAATGACCTTAAGAATCCTTTATTAAACAAAAAATGCTTATAACAATTTTGCAGATAAATCGTAATAAAGTTACTTTAATCATTTGCGATGATCTCTTGTACTGATATCATTTGACTGACATCACAAGAAGCATGGAGCATAAAAGTAAGGATTAACAAATAGAAAGGAGGAAGGACACAAGGTGCCTGACAGCAACATAGTTGGAAGCTGTTGGCTTGCTTGCAGGATGGGTGAACCAGAACCACCCAGACCCAACTCCACTTCTTCTCAGTGGCTCTAGAAACAGACCAAGCAGTCTTGTCTAGCCAAGTGAGTAGTGATAGAAGAGGGATGATCAGAAGAAATCTATCAGTTCATTAGTAGTCATTGGATAAATGCCTGAAAGAAGGGAGGGGGGGGAAATTATTTGCAATTTCCAATGCTATATCTGAATTTTTACATAGATGTTGTCTACATTGGAACCATCCATATTAACCATGTTGAGAACAGTCTACTTTACATCAATGCTGGTAAAAGTGTCTTGTGTGAGAAACCCATGTCCTGTAGTCTAGAAGGTTGTCAGAAAGTGCTAGCAGCTGCTAAAGAGAAAGGAGTCCTTTTTGTTGAGGTAAGTGAGACATACATGAAGAACAATTAAATAAAATAGATGAGACTGAAGTACTTTCTGAGTACATAAGTTATAATTGTTGATTTGTATGTTAGTCATCACAAGCTCTCTTTAATGGATGCACACAACACAAATGTCAAATTCACACATAAATATGCAGCATTTGTTTTTTTAGCTAAATTAGATATTTATGTATGAATGATATTTTAGTAATTAATGCTCATAAAAAGTAAAAAAAAAAAAAAAAAATCAAAGGTGTGCAAATCTGAAAGTATTGGGGGATGTGATGTCCACTTTTTACCCCAAAAGTTTTTGTCATTTAAAAAAACAGCTTCTTCTAATCACTTTAAATGTATAGTAGAAGAAGGATGTATACTTTATCTTCCTGGAAAAACATAAATGAACAAATCATCTAATGTATCAAACAACTGTGGGAAGTCAGCCATTACATGACAGGCCCTTTTTAGAATTCCCTGGGGAGAAGATAATAATAGAAGACTTGAAGGGGAATATACTTGGGAAGATAGGTAGAAACAAACATGAAGAAGTTGGAAAATAAATGGGAGTGATCTTAGGAAAATGGTACCAAACAAGACTTGGTAAGTGTTTGTTGAAGACCTATGCTCCACAGGTAGTTGAGAGGTAGAAGACGTTAGTCATTCATGATGTAGCTTATGACACAAGCTGTACTAAATGCAACAGCTACAACATATTGGCTTCGGTGATTATTGTGCAGTGCAACACTCACTTTACAGCAGCTAGGTTCATTCTTTCCTTGGGTGCCATCTCCACATCGAAGGTTGGCTACCATGGAGATCCATTTTTACTCAGTCTCTTGTCTTGATAGTGTACTTTGTCGTAGGTTCACCTGTCAATCTTTTGATGTTATCATCAATCCACTTTAATCTTGCACTGCCCTGTCTACCTTTTACATTTTCCACCAAAATGACTTTTTTAATGTTTTCTGAAGCTATACTTGCGGCCTCACGTGGTATTTAATATTTTGTATACTTTATATTTGTGCTTTTCTCCTAAAAGTGTTAGTTGTCTTGTATGTTAAGTAGTTTTTTTGTCATTGTCAGTTGATTCAAATTTTCACTGCTTCCACCAAATTCTCCTCATTTTTTTTAAAATCCAGATTTCAAAAACTTTGATTTTGTACTCAGTTTTTTTTATTTAATGCCCATTTCACTGCACCATATTGGACTGCTGAGAAGGTATAACATTTTACTATTTGTAAATTTAGTTCTGGTGTCATGTGAGTAAATTCTTCTGTTGTTAAAGTTGCTTTTTATAATTCTGGTTCTTTTGTTTATTTCTGTTTCCATCACTTGTTATAGCATGTTCCCAGATAGCCATATTGTTAGACTATTTCTAGGTTCTTTCCATCTGCTTTGATACCCTTTTGTAGGTTTTGTATGTTATTTATGTTGATAAAAATAGTTTTAGTTTCTGTAATATTTATATCCAAACCATATTCTTTGCATGTTTTATTTATTTTGTTAAATAGTTGTAATTCTTCAGGATTTAGCTGCTAGGTTACAATTCTATATAGAATCAATGGCAGTAAATACATCTCAGCACTTTTTGTTTACAGTCATTACCTCTTATCTTGAACTGTCTTGCTGTTATGTTTCTCCAGCATCTCTTACATTCCATTAATCCTTTGCGTTGTATAATTTCAGGAATAATTCTTGTTTTAAACATTTTTGATGAGGAACCAAATATAATATCATGGGATTATTATAGTGCAATGAGTAGATGGTGCTGTCAACTCCATGTCCTTTCAGGACACACTCTTTAGCTGAAATGACCTAAGTCACGATGATGCAAATGAGACCCTAAAATTATGTAAATGAAGCCCTTCCCCTGACTAAAATTCAGACATTTCTAACTTACAAACACCGGTGCCCCGAGGACAAAAACATAGACCGACTCTGAACACAAATTTAGCAAAATTGATACTGGAAAAATAATATGACATTCACTTTTACTCACAGAAATTATGAAATTGTATTTCTGTATCAAGAAATATAGGTGTTCAATGTTAATATGAGAGATTAAATGTTGTGAATTATGTGATCATAATATAATATATTTATTTGTGCAATTTTTATGGGAGTGGTGGGCTAGACAAACATTCTGGTCAAACTTTGCAGGAGGGAATTCCATATTTGATATCATGACTGCATGAAACTAAGGTAGATGTTTTAAAGAGCACTGATTTCAGTCAAACATATTCATTCTGGTTTTATCAACAAATGATTTATTTCTTTCTTTTGCTGAAAATTCTTTGTAATATTTGAAAACAATGCATTTTTGTTCAAGTGTCTCTTATCATGTATCAGTTTTCTCAAATGCCTGTCATTTATTTGCACAAATGGCATTTTCTCTACAAGATAGATAAATATTACTTGCTTCTTTGTAGTAAGAAAACATGATACTAAATATGTAGTTAGTGTTTAGGATTTCTTGTCTCAATGTTAGCAGATTTATTCAGCTATATTTGATTACAACTTCAGCAGATTTGTTATATTTTTCCACCATATTTCATTAGCATATAACTAGTGCTGGTCTTTGTTTAGATTTTTCAGCTGTCTTGTTATGACTAAAATAATAGCCTTTATGTGCAAGCTACTAGTAAATAGAGGCCTCCTGTACACAGTCATGCTTCAATCATGAAGACTTGTATACATTTACTGATCTCATTACACAAGAACACAGGTAATAATATGCAAGACAAGTTTCAGATGAGTGGTAGGGTGCACCTGAAAGGGTTGTTAGACTTTTTGTAATGAAAGTAAGCAACCATTATCATATCTTTCCATTGCCTTCTACTGAAACAAAAACAGAAAGCCAATGGACGTTCTAAAGCAGTTCTGTTCATCAATAACATAATAATTCTTATAATAGCAGCTAGGTAGGTCTTAAGATCACCTTTATTACTTTTAATTTCTGTTATTTTAAAACTGCAGAGCTGTATATTCTATGAAAGGCTAGTTTGTATGCTTTTGTTATTGCATGAATTATTTTAATAGTTTTGTTTACACTTTTTCCAACTTCAGTTTGCTCTACTCTTGTATTATCAGATACATATTTTTATGTAAATCTTATGTAAGTTTTATGTTTTATTTTACACAACAAATATTTCCTCACTCTCCTGAGTGTTTGATTTGTTTTCTTTGATGTTGGATTTTTTTTTCAAACACAATGTGCTCTTCGTAAAATTTACGAAGGTGTCGTAAGAACACAACTGTTTTTTTTTTTTAAAATAAATTTCGCCAATTTACTAACAATTTTTTGGGGTTTTCTCATGACGGGTGAAATCTCTTCTCTTGTCAGCAAGATATCAAACAAACTTTTCTAACATGGGATAGACAGTGAATGACGCTAAGAGGTAACCGAACATGTGGCTCGAATTACGGACTGACTGCAGATGTATGAATAGATAACGTAACACCCCCCGTTAGCCATGTGTTCAAATTTCAAACCTTAAATGAAGAGTAAGCCAGGAGATGATTACCACATCTAATTCTCATGTCTCTCCTGGTGTAAACACACAGCTGTGTAGCAAAAGTTCAAAGAAAGTACTTTTTGAATTCCAAATGAACACTTCTATCTATCTATTGACCTTTCGAGCCGTAGCCGGCCCATAGGGTGTAGACCAAGATACTCCTTCTGTACACATGCAATGGGTAGAGTCATTACAGTAGTCCAGAATACATAAGGTCACCTTTGTCTATGTCCCTGGACATGTGGGAGTACGGGGAAATGAAAGAGTGGACAGGTTTTCTAGCTGCGCTGTCGTTGAGGACGGGCAACCAATGGTTCGGGCGGACATCATCAATGCCTCCGAGATGTGGGAAGAGCACAGGACTTCGACAAACACAGATCCATGTCACTTTTTCAGATGATGGAAATGGGAGTTAAGATGGGCACAGTCAGAAATAAGAAACTTAGTGAGTGGCCGTGTAAGAAGACTTTTCAACCAACATAGAACTGGAGTCGTCAGTCGCTGGACACTGCGGGACTTGCTGAGGAGGGGATCTGAGCACCTATGGACATGTTCGGAGTGCAATGGTGATGACCCACAAATAACTCAATAACTCCTTCTCTTATCTAAATTTTTATTCTAGCAGTTTTCAATTCTTTTAAAGATAATGAACATTTAGGGTTCGTAAATTTTTTTAAGCAAGTTGCAAGATGTTCTTAGTTCTGCAGCAACAAAGTGATGGGTGCTCATAATTGTCTTGGATATTTCATTGTGATCTGCCATCAAAGAGTTTATTAATGATTGCGTTCTTATTCTTCTTCTATTGCATTCACTCGATGACTACTCCATTTCACCACCTGCCTTTAAAAAGATATTAAATTAGAAGTAGAAGCATTGTGTCTTTGGTTTACAGCAAGCCACAATATCTGCACCTTTTATGAATCATCTGTCTTCAGCAAGGCAATTTTATTTACTGGGTTTCTTTCTTCTTTGATCGCTACTCACTTAGCCAGACCGGTTATTCTTTTTCAGGTGCAATGCTGGCAGGTGGAGTAGGGTCTGGATCAGCTCTTGTTGTTCTTAGATCCTGACCTCTGCAGTCAACTGTGCAGCACTGACTACTCGCAACTCAGATTCTGTTAGGCTTCTTGACGCTCATCCACATTCTATTTATCTTTCCTTTTCACATGATGAGAGTATTGTTGTTTCACTCATCCAAAAGTTTTGTCTTCATTGTTTGTTGTGTACAGAGTATAATACAAATGGCAGTCAGTGTTACTTCTAGTCTGCATTATTCACTTCTTCTAATCATGCCAGTTGTACATTTACAGTTTCACATTATTGCTATGAAATGGAACTTTTTTAAACCATCTGGTCTAATTAACGTTGAGTATATATCATTGTTTTTGTTTCTAGGCAATCTGGAGCAGATTCTTCCCAGTCTATAAGTTTATCCAGGAACATGTGAAAGCGGGAGAGTTAGGAGATTTGGTTATGGTTGAAGCAGGTTTCGGAGTGAACATAGTTTCAGTTCCCAGAGTAAATGACCCAGAACTTGGGGGTGGTGGACTCCTTGACCTGGGCATTTATGTGGTACAGGCTGCCAACTTAATTTTCAAAGGAAAACCTGAGAAGATTATAGCAGATGGCAGCAAAACTGATTCTGGTATGACTCTCATTTGTATTATGTTGTTAGTCTTCTTTATCTTTGTATGTTTAATAGCAGATTGTGTTGCACTGTGTTTTGCATCCTACTGTGATCACACAGATGCAGTATTTCCTTAACTTTCCCACCATCACAGACAGAACAGTGATGTGCCTACTTCCAAGTCAGTGCTGATATACAACATCCTGTGCACAGTGAGATTGGTGGAAACTTTAAATTCACTTTAAATTAAGTGTATTTGTTGTTCAAGTTTAATTAATTGGCATTGGTATTTAGGTTCTAGGAATTGATTATTTCACTTTCAATTGTTTCTAGTTGGGGAAAATGGTTTGGAACATGTCCCCAAAGAAATTAAAGATATTGTCATGCTGGAATTATAAGAGAGCTGACTGGGACAAACTTACAACACTATCTGACCAGTGCTGCAAAGCTATCAATGTGTGCAGTAACAAAATTAAGTCAATGATTGAAAGCCTCAACAAAGCAATATTGAAAACAAAACAATTTAGGGGTGCAAGGAAAAAATTACAAGCTATACAGGATGGAAGAACTACAAGAACCTGAGAACAACATTGGAGCCAGAGATCTAGAATAAGGGGGAACAAACCACTGAAGCAAACATTTCACTTAAAGCAGCTGCTGCAAAATACAAATATACAATGAATCTGGTCACAAGGTAATGCTGGAAGGAACAGACAAAAAAAAATATATAACTAGACAGAGAGAGAAGAAAGTTATGGAAGCTGGTCTGCGCCTTAAATAATGAAAGTGACAGCAACAAACAAATCACAATAAAACATAAGAGCAAAACACTTTCAGGGAAGAGAGCAGCAAACCATCTTTTAGATCACTTTACCTGTGCAAGTCACACTGATATATCAGCAGATAAAAAAAGCCATAAGAGGACAAGCACACAATCTATGACAACACTAATTCTGTATCAGAGGTAGACATGATGGCAAATATAACCATGGACCAAATGAAAGAGTATATATCGCTTAAGGTAATCACCAGGAAAAGATGGAGTTACAAATAAAATGCTAGTAGGACTGGGCACAAAAACAAAAGAGTAACTACTGCCTGTCTTGGAATTACAGTTAGAAAAGAGAAAGTGTGCCACAAGTATGGAAAGAGACAATATTAATTCCAATACCAAAGAAAGGTAAAGAACCTATCAGATCCAAATGGCTAAAGTTCTATCAGTCTGCTCAGCTATGTAGGAAAACTAATGGAACACATAATTAACACCAGACTGATGTGGCACCTGGAAGAAAAACAACTAATACCACAGCAAGTGCTGACTTCTGATAACATAGATCTACTGAAGACCAGATCACCAACATAGTCCAGAAAACAGAATTAGCTTTCAAAGAGAACAAACATATACTCTAACAGTCTGGGTAGGCTTTGAAAAGATAACTTTGGAAAGAGGGTTAAAGTTAAGATGCAATGAAATAATATTTATGGGAGAATGTACAAATGGATTAGTCATTACCTTCAAAACAGAACAAGCAGAGTACAAATAAATGGGCAGACCAGCAGAAAAATAATTTTGAAGCAAGATGTTCCGTAAGGAGGGGTTTTGTCACTAACATTATTTATTTTGCACATAAATTATATTACATAGAGCATCCCAAAAAAGAGTTCATAACTCCCTATTTGCTGATGTCTTAGCTCTGTGGAGCTCTGAAGAAAACATTGCGACAGAAAGAATCTGCATGCAGCAGGCCCAGTTCTCATTGAATATGTGATCTCATTGACTGACTAGTTAAAATAAATGTAGGAAAAACAACAAAGTATTCTCCCTCTAAAAAAAATTTCAGTGCCCCGAATTAAAACTATATGGTAAAAATCTATATCTGGTTGGAAACCCTAAATATCTAGGCATAACATTTGACAAGTTGGCAAAGGAAGATGGCAAATGATGTCAGTTTAAAGTTAATACCAAAATGTGCAATCCATCAGCACTTAACATTATGCCAAATTTCTCTTTCTCTTCACAAGGTGTCGACAAGACAGCAGCTATAATTCTCAGATACCCAGGAAACAAGTTTGCTTCATTGACATATTCAATTGAGAGTTCTGCTGGGGCTAATTCATTTATTATTCGAGGAACTAAAGGCAACATTGTGGTTAAGTAAAAATTGTGCTATGTTTAGCCTTTATCATATTTGATGTTCAGCCCGTAACTTAACACATTCATCATCATCAAGTGTCATCGTATTCCTAGAACTAGTGTCCTATTATAGAGCTTATCCACAACTGTGTTTGTCATTGGAGTCAACTAACATTTAAGTGGTTGTAATTTTAGCTGCGGTTAAACAAATTTGTATTTTATCGCCCTTGTTATTTGGAGTTATTATGGACTTCATAATGAAGAAATGCTGCACTGGTTTAAAATGTATTGAATGGATACAAGGAGACCATTTGGAGGACCTTGACTTTGCTGATGACATAGTCCTCATCAGCAGTCAGATAAAAAAGATGCAGGAAAACACAAATGAACTATCAATAGCCAGCAAAATTTGGCTTGAGATCAATCACGAAAAGACTAAAGTCATGAAAAGCTTAATTCCAGCAGATGACAGAATATACATGGAAAACAAACCAGTGGAAGAGATTGATCACTTTATCTATCTTGAAAGTCACATTGAGAAGGAATGGGATACAAGTAAAGAAATTAGAATCAGAATAGCTAAAGCAGTAATATCTTTCAGAAGCCTTGAAAAGTTGTGGAAATCAAAACTCATCAGCACAAACACAAAACTTAGACTATTCAAATAAAACGTACTATCAATTCTTACATATACATGTGAGAGCTGGAAAACAACAAGAGAGATAGAATGCATTTGAAAATAAATGTCTAAGGAAAATACTTGGTATAGCGTGGAACAAAATAAAAATAAACGAGGAAATTAGAGAAATCGCCAATCAACCACTAATGCCTTCAGTAATCAAGAATAGATGATGGTCATATGTTATACATGTGATGAGGAGAGATAATAACCGAATAACAAAGCAAACCCTCATGTGGGAAACAACAGGTAAGAGGCCGACCCAGAGAGACACTGAGAAGAGCATTATCAGAGATGCAAGAGCAGCAGGAATTGGCTCCCTCAATGAGATAGAGTTGCTTGCACAGAACAGAAACAAATGGCAGGATTTCATAAAAGATCTTCACAAGGATTGAAAACTGCTAGAATAAAAATTTCGATAAGAGAAAGAGTATCTGGGTCTATGCCCTATGGGCCGGCTATGGCTTAAAAGGTCAATAGATAGATATATAATTTTTACTACCATATAAGAGGGAGTCTACATATACATACCATAATTTAGGGTTGGCGATTTGATGGCGATCAACGGGTGTATTATATTTGGAGTGTAGATTGTATGACTAAAGTGATTTAATATATTGTGTTTCCAACGGGATATAATTTTCAAAAAGTTGCGTAAAGTTTTCTACCAAGGAGGAGGATAAGAACTGATAAGTACTTTTTTAAATGTAACCAGCTCAAGTTTTATACTTAGATCGTAAAAGATCACACGTGAGACCTTAGCGATCAAACACGTGGGGGGGAAACATCAGTCTGGCTAAACCCCCAACGTGTTTTTTTTCTTAAGTTAAGCCCTTAACTTACGACTGACTCAGCAGGTCGGTAAGGGATAAATATTTTATGCTCAGAGAAACACACAGAAGATGGAGATTAAAGTAGCAACGATAAATATATGCGGGATAAAAAACAAAGAAGTCGAACTTATAGAAGAAATGACAAAAAGGAAAATTAAGATACTAGGATTAGCAGATACCAGAGTAAAAGGACAACAGATAAAGATCAAAACATGAACTGCACGAAAATATTCTCAGGAGTCAACAACTCAGAAAGAGCAACACATGGAATAGGTTTTATCATCGACCCAGAACACGCAAAGAACATTCTAGAAATAAAATACCATTCAGAAAGAATTATCAAAATTAAACTACTAGAAGACGATCAAAAAACAAATTACATTCAAATCTATGCCCTATGCAACAACAATGAAAGAGACAGCGAAGAATTCTACAACACATTGAATGAAATCATTAACAAGATTGACGAAAGCGACGACATGTTAGTGATGAGAGGTTTTAATGGAAGGCTTGGGAAACACAACAGTGAGAACAGTGATATCTTAGGACCCTTTGGCGATAAAATGGCTAAAATAAACAAAAATGGAAGCAGACTGCTGGATCTATGCAATCAAAATGATTTATTTATCACTAACACATTCTTCAAACACAGAGTCGCAAGTATACACCTGGTACAAATGGAATGACACAACATGCAGAAGCTAGATAGATTTTATACTAACAAGAAAAGAGTAACAGACAGCAGAGCAATCCCAAATATTACAGACGACACGGATCACAAGATGGTTATGATCACACTAAGACAGCCAAAAATAAAGAGAATATATGAAAACAAACAAAATAAGCGAAAAGAACAGACAATAAATATAAAACAACTAAAAGATCAAGAAACAAGGAAAACCCTAGAAGAAAAACTAACAGAGGAATTCAAGAAACTCCCTAATGAAGTATGCACAGTAGAAGAAGAGTGGAAACAATTTAAAGAAACAGTAACCATCTCTAAAACAGTTTGTGGAACGAAGCTAAGAACAAGAGAAGGGAAAAAGAGCACCCCGTGGTGGAACAAAACAATCAGAGAAGCAATTAAGGAAAAGAAGAAACTGTTTAAAAATTGGAGAGAGAACAAGAACCAAGAAAAATATGAAAAATATGCATTAGTTCGAAAAAGAGGTAAAATGTTGATCAAAGAAGCTAAGCAAAAGAATTGGACAGAATTCCGACAAAACATGAGCAGGGACTTCAAGACAGCCACAAGAAATTTCTACAAGGCAGTAAAAGCCACAAGAGAGAGAAAAGAAAACCATGATCCTACTGAACTGATAAATGACAAAGATGGACAGCCAATATCAAATAACCAATGTATGCAACAGAGATGGAAAGAATATTTTGAAGGCCTGTTAAACATACCAACTACCAATATCTATCTATCTATTGACCTTTCGAGCCGTAACCGGCCCATAGGGCGTAGACCAAGATACACCTTCTCCTATATGAATTTTTGTTCTAGCAGTTTTCTTTTAAAGATATTTTATCAAATCTCGCCATCTGTCTCTGTTCTGTGCAAGCAGTTCTATCTCATTGAGGGAGCCGATTCCTGCTGCTCTTGCCTCTCTCATCAATGTTCTTCTCAGTGTCTCCCTGGGTCTTCCTCTTTTTCTTTTACCTGTTGTTTCCCATATGAGGGCTTGCTTTGCTATTCGATTATTATCTCTTCACTCATCACATGTCCAACGTATGAACCATCGTCTTTTCTTTATTACTGAAGATATTAGTGGTTGATTGGCGATTTCTCTAATTTCCTCGTTTGTTTTGAATTCGTTCCATTCTATACCAAGTATTTTCCTTAGACATTTATTTTCGAATGCGTTCAACTTTGTTTCTATATCTCTTGTTGTTTTCCAGCTTTCACACGCATGCGTAAGGGTTGATAGTACATTTGATTTGAATAGCCTAAGTTTTGTGTTTGTGCTAATGAGTTTTGATTTCCACAACTTTTCAAGGCTTCTGAAAGACATTGCTGCTTTAGCCAGTCTGATTCTAATTTCTTTGCTCGTATCCCCTTCTCGATCAATGTGACTTCCAAGATAGATGAAGTGATCGATCTCTTCTACTGGTTTGTTTTCCATGTATATTTTGTCACTTGTTGGAATTAAACTTTTCATGACTTTAGTCTTTTCATGATTGACCTCAAGCCCAATTTTGCTGGCTATTGATGATAGTTCATTTGTGTTTTCCTGCATCGTTTTTATCTGATTGCTGATGAGAACTATGTCATCAGCAAAGTCCAGGTCCTCCAAATGGTCTCCTTGTATCCATTCGATGCCTTTATTACCAGTGCAGCATTTCTTCATTATGAAGTCCATAACAATTCCAAATAACAAGGGCGATAAAATACATCCTTGTTTAACCCCAGTTTCTATTGGGAAACATTCGCTCAGTTATTCCTCTGTTCGAACTGCACATGTGTAACCATCATACATGTCTTTGATAATATTTATGATTTTTGATGGTAAGCCATATTGCTTCAGAATTTTCCACAAAGAATCTCTATGAATACTATCAAATGCTTTTTTGAAGTCGATGAAGTTAAGTACAAAAGGTTTTTGCTTTTCAATGTGTTCCTCCAATATAAGTCGTAGAGTGAAAATGTGGTCAAGACAGCTTCTCCCTTTTCTAAACCCAGCCTGTTCTTCACGCATTACTGTATCTATTGAATCCTTTATTCTATTTAGGATAATTTTACAGAATAATTTTGAGGCAACTGACAAAAGTGTCACGCCTCTCCAATTGTTACAATCTCTAAGATTGCCCTTTTTTGGGATCTTAACAATGATTCCTTTTTTCCATTTATGAGGCGTCTTCTCTGTTTTCCAAATGATGTTGAACATTTTTTGGAGATGTATTAAATTATGGCTATCAATTGCCTTGAGGATCTCAGCTGTTAACTTATCCTCTCCAGCAGCCTTGTTATTGGTCATTAGCTTTAAGGTGGTTTCTATTTCACTCAAGGTGAAGTCATCTAAATTTACATCTAATTCTGCTGCTGGTGTTTCAGCTTCAAAATCTATTAAACTGTGAGGTAGTGGACGGTTAAGAATTTCTTTGAAGTGTTCCGCCCAACGGGCTTTTATGTCTGCGCTTGTTGTTAGCATTAATCCAGATTTGTCTAGAATTGGTGTTCCACTGGATGTATAGGTGTTTGTCAGCATCTTTTGTACAGTATAAAGAGTTCTGCTGTCTCCTGTAATTGCAGCTGTCTCTGCTTTCTCTGCCAAGTTGTCTATATAAGCTCTTGTATCTCTTCTTGCCGAACTTTTCACTTTGTTGTCTAATTCTTTGTATGTTGCTTTTGCCAGAACCTTTCCAAGATCTGTCTTTACATTAGTCATGGCTCTCTTCGCTTCTCTTCTTTCTTTGATGTATTTCCATGTGGTGTCTGAGATCCAAGCTCGTTTTTCCATTTTCTTCAGTCCAGCACTTGCTTCTGCTGCTGTCATTAGTATTTTGCTCTGTGAGTCCCACATTTCATTGATATCTAAGTCTATTTCACCAAGTGCTGAATAACAATTACTTAGCTCTATGTTAAACTTTTCCTTTATTGCTTCATCTTTCAGTTTATGACTATCAATTTTATGTGTAATTGACCTCTTCTGTTGGTTTCTAAATTTTAATCTTATTTTCCCAATGCACAGGTTGTGGTCACTATTAACATCAGCACCTCTGTATGCTCTTACATCTATTAATGATGATCTGAATTGTTGTTTAATACATAGGTGGTCAATTTGATTTGATGTTCTATCATCAGGAGATATCCATGTTGTTTTGTGAATATTTTTATGTGGAAATAATGTCCCACCTATAACTAAATTTTCTATTAAACATAATTCTATCAATCTTTCTCCATTCTGACTTGTTGTATTACAGCCTTCTCTCCCCATCACATGTTCCACTCCTGCGTTATCTTGTCCTACTTTGGCGTTGAAGTCTCCCATTACAATTAAAAGATCGTGTTTTGGTATTTTGTTTATAAGTTGTTGCAGTTGGTTATAAAAATCATCCTTAACTTCATCATCAGCTTCGTTAGTAGGCGCATAACATTGAATAATTGAAAGTCTTCCATGTTTTGTTTTGTATCGTGTTCGTACAACTACCAATAAGACAACAAAAATCACGCCAGAACTCACAAATACTGAACCCAACATTATGAAAAAGGAAATAGAAAAAGTAATCAAATATGCACCAAGAAATAAAGCACCGGGGATAGATAACATACCAATAGAAATAATAGCAGCAGCAGGAGAAACAGGAATGCAATGGCTGCACAGAATATTTAATGCAGCATGGCACCAATAACAAGCCCCAGAAGACTGGCAACAGGCAATCATCATACCAATATGAAAAAAGAAAGGTAGCAAAAGAGACTGCAATCAATATAGAGGTATATCTCTTCTCAGCCATGTAGGAAAGCTATACGCCAAAATCTTGGAAAAAGGGCTGAGACCAATAATAGAACTACAGTTAAGCGATTCTCAAATGGGGTTCCGAAAAAAACAGAGGATGTACCGACGCACAATTCACACTAAAACAGCTTGCAGATACAACAGTTTGCAGAAAAAACGACAGAACACAATCAAAACTTATACATAGCCTTCATTGACCAGGAAAAAGCATTCGACAGAGTGAACAGAGAACAACTGTGGGAGATACTAACAACATGCGGAGTAAGCCAACATCTAGCCAACCTTATTAAAAGCCTCTACGTCAACAGCAGCTGCAGAGTCAGAACAGCAGCAGGCTACACAGACCACTTTGGAGTTAGATCAGGCGTAAGACAGGGGTGCGTACTATCCCCCCTACTGTTTGTTACATACATGGACCATATGTGCAAGCCAGCCAGCCCATCAGAGACAGAGGAGATCAGCGAGCTTCTATTTGCAGATGATCAGGCACTAATACATGAAACAATAGAAGACCTACAGGAACACTTAAACAAACTCAACATCTCAGTCACAAAATACAACATGAAAATCAACATCAACAAAACAGAAGTCATGAATATCGCCAAAAATAAACAGAACTCAACATAACTATAGAAGGCAGACAACTAAAACAAGTAGAGGAATTCAAATACCTAGGAAGTCTAATGACAAACGATAATTCTCAAACAGCAGAGATAGAATCAAGATGCAACAAAGCTTGTCAAATCATCGGACAGTTATCACCACTATTGTCCAACAAGGAAATAACTCTGGAGGCAAAACGAGCACTATACAATATAATCTTCATCCCAACGTTGTGCTACCAATGCCAGACCTGGACCCTAGATGCAAGAACAATAAGAAAAATAACCTCTACAGAGATGAGGTGCGTTAGACGAATGACAGGCAACAGTCTGAGAGATGAGATCAGAAATGAAGAACTGAGAAAAAAGCTAGGAATAGCCCCCGCCATAGAATATATAAGGAAACAACAGATAAAATGGTTTGGCCACGTGACAAGGCAGAAAGAACAAAACACAACACAACGAGCCTTCAACAAACGTTGTGAGGACACCAGACCCAAGGGTCGACCATGAAAAAGATGGGTCGATGGAATATTAGAAGCACTAGGAAACATAACAGCAGCAGAGGCGAACAGAAGAGCAAAAGACCACAAATTATATCTCCCCTCGACGCTGAAAGGCAGATGAGGAAGGAAAGAAGAAGAAGAATTTAGGGTTAATCCTCCTGAGTTTAAAGAACCAAAGCAAGCTATGAGATGGTTTTCAAAAGCAAACCAACTATGATCATCCAAAAAGCATGAGTTAATGACAGAATCTTTAATGTCTTGGGAGCCATTCTGGTTGGGACATTTGAAGTGGACTCACTACAAAACTATTAGCATCACGAGAAATGTCACAAACATGTTCTCCAAGAAACGTTCACCAAAATGTCTAAATATTTTACCTTTGTAGGTCCAATGGCAGCTTAGAGAGATTTAATGTTTAAACCTCATAAATCTAAGCCATTCCTAGTGGTACTGATGCAGTCAGTAATATTATATAAGCCCCAATGCCAGTGGCTATAACTCTTAAACTTTATTTCCACAGATCCCTGATCATTTTTGGTGCCCTGATAGAGTAGTTCTCCAAGACAAAAGTGTCAAATATTTTGAGTTGCCTAAAGTTGATACTGATGTAAGTTTCATTTTATTTATTTATTTTTTTTGCCAACCCCAGTCCACCCATTATCAGATTCCGTGTTGATGTGTGCTTTTTGTTTACTTTAAATTTGTGTTCTTTCTGTGTTTGGCGCTCCCTTTATATGTGACTAATAAATGATTAATCCTGTCACTTCTAAGTCACTGTCATATTTCCATTCCTGTATTCCTCAGACAAGAGGGGAGGGGTGAAATTATTTGAAATTAAAACACACTGATTAACAAACAAAAATTAAAGCTTTGATTATTTCAATAAAATTAGATAACAACAAAATGGAAATATGTATGGACAACTCTCAGTGAACAAAACTTTGTTACAAAATTGTATTAAAAAAATATGAAACTACTTACAAATATTGCTTAGTTGTAACATAAATTTAGGAATTTCTTGGGAAGCTAACAAAAAGCATTAATTGACTGAGAGACATTAATCTACCTACTCAGCCCCACTGCGCATGGTCATTCAAATGTCAAAAAAATAAAAAGTTAAAGAAACTCAGTGCTCACTTTTATTTGAGGAAGTTGAAATTTTTACTCTTTTAAAACTTGGTGGAATTGAACATCTACATCATGCTGGATTTAAAGGACTTTTTGTATTTTCATTTTTGTGCTGAATCAGTGCTTTGTGCACAATGAAGGTTTTAAATTGTTAACCATGTACTGTAAACCATATAACAGTAAAGAAAAAGTAAAGAGCCATGTTATGCCATGTGGTGTATAGGGAACACAATGTTAGTGCCCATATTTTTAACAGACCTTTGGCACATTATTTTTGTGGTAATGTGGTCAGTCGTATGTCCCTGCCACTTTATGTCATATTAAAAAAATCAGGTCCCCATATTAAGGCTGTGTGAACCAGGAAACTATTGATCAAGATCAAACCCAACCTCCTGTCCTTATCTAGTGATACAAGAGGAGATAAATTATAGTTTGCACTTGTCATAAAATGTTTCACAACATATCAGGTCACAGTTAAATGAGCAGGTGTATATGCTTGGAGGATAGACATTGTAGGGGAGAACACAAAAGTATTGACTACAGGATTTAAAAAGAATCATCATCATCAAGTACCGGGCCTGCTGGCGTAGGTGATCATGTCTCTCCACAACTTTCGATCTTGGCAGCTATTTATCATTTCTGTTGTTGACCTTCTGCCAGGCCATTCTCTTAAGCTGTCTGTTATTTTTTCTCTTTGCTTTCCTCTATCTCTTCGTCCCTCCATTTTTCCAGTTGTTACAATATATTCCAGTTGTTCTCTTCTCATTACATTGCCAAAAATGATGATTGTTTCTTCCTAATATTAGAAATTAGCTCTCTTTTTGCTTTCACCTCTCTCAGAACATTTTCATTACTCTTCTTAGCTGTCCATGGTACTCTCAACATTCTTCTGTAAAACCATATTTCTACAGACTCCAGTGATTTTCTTGTCTGTTGTCCTATTGTCCATGATTCGCATCCATATGTTAAGACTGGCTCTACGTAACATTTAAGAACTCTTTTTCTTGTTTTCTATTGACAAAAATGGATTGCATAGTATCTTCCTCATTTTTTGGAAAGCTGCTTTTGCCTGAACCATTCTGCATCTCACCTCTTTTGTACATCTTCCGTCTGAGGTTAACAAAGTTCCCAAATATTTAAATTCATTTACCTGTTTTAATATTGTTCCACTTGTCTTTATTTTGCACTGAGGTGATGTCTTTTTCTTTGTTGTTATCATTACCTCTGTCTATTTGCTATTAAGGCTGAGTCCTTTATTTTTGCTTTCTTTCACTATAATGTCCAACATTTCTTGTAACTCATTTTCACTCTTAACAATAAAGAATGTATCATCAGCATACCTTAGATTATTTATATTATGACCTCCAATTGTTATTCCAGGCATGCCCCTTATGGATCTTAAAATAATCACACTATAAATATTAAACAAATCTGGTGACAGCGCACAGCCTTGTCTAACACCCTGTTTTATTTGTTGAAACATTCCCAATTGGTTTTCAGTTCTTATGGCCGCTGTTTGTTGCCAGTACATGTTCTTTATTATTCTTAGATCTTTGCTGTCTACGTTTATGCTTTCTAAAATTTTGATTATTTCTTGGTGCTTTATTTTGTCAAATGCTTTGGTGTAATCTATGAAACATAGGTATAGATCTGTTTTCACCTCTATGGCTCTTTCTACTAAAGATCTTATGATATAAATGGTATTGCTTGTTCCTTTATCTCTAACAAAACCACACTGTTCATCGCTAATTTCTGGACTGATTTTGTTTCGCACTCTTCGCATGATGATTCTTAGTAATATCTTAGTCATATGACTCATTAAGCTTTTATAAGGTATTAAAAAGAATAAGTTAAGATATGACAGCTGGTAGGCTTCAAGTAGTGGTCATCAGATAAAAACTGCTCAGAGACCATTCCTAAAACTTCCCTTTGGACACTTCAAGACACACAGGCAGACAAGGGGAGCAGGGATGTCACTATCTAAGTCATAAATTGAAGTTAGACTTAGGATATCAGTCTATAACTGGATTAGTGTGCAATTTAAGTATTTTTGGTGAAATATTAGCAGCTAGATTTAGATGAAGAATTAGTCATTAGAAAAGCTAGCTAGTTAAGTGGGATTATTAAATATTAGTATATTTCAAGGAGTGGAAGTTTCATATTGTGCTGTCATGTTGACCTTGACCGCCAGGTAGTATGAACTTTAGTAGTGCTAAAATAATGTGGCCATGTAATCACTTGTGATGCTGTTCACGAGGAAGCAGTAATAAATTTATTATGGTGTTATCATGCATCTCAGACATTCAGTCACATATTTATAACCAGCATGAAACGGAAACAGAAATGTGAATTTAACCTTAGATTACAATACCATAGTAAAATATTACTACAGTCGAACCTGTCTAAGGCGACCATTCACGGGACTTTCAAAAACTGGTCCCATAGGACAGGTGGTCCTGCCTCACAGGTTTCACATAATAAATAGAGCGATAAAAAAAATTTTATCCTAAGCACTATGAAAACTAACCTGCAAATCAGCGTAATCCATGAGTAGAACATAGTGCACATGTCGGTCTACAATAGCCACTGGTTGGACACTTTTCATAAAACACGATAGTTAAACACACAAAAATAAAACACACATACACAGATTCCACTTATACTGTACATGTATCACTTTTGACTTGAAAAAAAATCATAGCCATTTCCTATATTGTGTGTAACACTTTTAAAATCCACAAAAATAATTCACTGAGATACTGTACATGTACGTGAATACACTCTAAGCGGGCAATGACTAATTCTTTAGTTAATTCCTGTAATTTATACGGGCCACGCAATGGTCTACTCTGGTCTAGACGGAACCGCGAAGTGATGTCACTTCACGAATCATAGATCTGTGTCTGCCGTGTTTCTCACGCCAGTATTGACTGATAAACGTAACACGTCCCACTGTAATCTGGGACTCACTAAATACGGGAAAACTTCGACACCTGTAGACACCTGTGTCGATCGTTTATGGCTCCCAGCGAGACGGAGAAGGACTGGCTGGTCAGTGTATCGTTATCTCGGATTACCCCCGCGTGTCGTAAACGGGATAAATAACATTGGCGGCGGTTAATTAGCCTGGTCTCTGGTCGCGTCATACGGTGAGCGCCGTAATCAGTGTTAGCATATAGTAAAAAACTCGGGGAAATTGTAGACCCGGTCCTATAACCAGGGAAACGCTTTAAACAGGTGGTCCTAAGACCAGGTTCGACTGTATAACTTAATTATAATATTAGGAACTCTAAAAATAGTATTTTCTTTGATCTTTTGACACACAGCTGTGTGTTTATACTAGGAGAGACACTGGTACTCGGATTTCTTGCCTCAGGTTGATTTATGACCAGAATTTTATCGCTCGGACCGGACGTGTTACATTGTCTGTCGACATGGATATTTTAAGTCTGTCAGTATGTTCGGCTACCTCATAGCGTTATTTGCTGTCTCTCCCAAATTACAAAGGGTTGTTTGGTGTCAGCCAATGATAGAGAAAATTACCCTGGTCACAGCAACCCAAAAAAAAAAATAAGAAACACTTGGTAATTTGTTTCATATTATATGAGATCGTATCTCATGAAATGAGGGGAAAACCCCAACACTCAGGGGTCACCGGAACTGGTAATTAAGTAGGTACCTGGAGCGGGGAGGTGTTTGACCATGGCAAACTCAAACTTAAAAGACATTTTGTATTTTGGTGCAATTTACTAATCTAACAACATGGTCATACAACAAAAATTGTCAGGACCTTATGAAAACCTGGAGAAACTGTGAGTTTTGTTCTGATGACAGTGGAAATGACATAGCAAAACAAAAGCTTGATCCCAGAGAGACAAGGATATGAGACTGTTAGTTACCTAAAGTCATTGCTGTTTAATTATGTAGCCGTCATAAATAATCTGATGACAAGTTTCATGCATGCCAGTTTTTATATTTTTTTTACTAAAAAATATCTGTGTTCTTTTTGATCAAAGGAGCAGAGAGGCTTTGTGTTTTTAAACTCCCAAGGACTAGCATATGAGGCACAAGGTGTACGGGATTGCCTCTTAAAAGGTACAATTTGCAGTGAAAGTAATTTAACTGCTCTATATGTATTCTTTTTTTTTCTCATAATTTTGTATATAGAACCATTCTTATTGGTACTCATACAGTATCCATTTATACTTATTTTGTTGTTGTTAGGATCATTGTCACAGCACACCTGACAAATCCATAGGTGCTTTGATATCCCTCTCGAGTAAATCTGAGAGAACCTGGCCCACATGCACCAACTCTGAAGCCTGGTATCCAAGGTTTCAGTAGGTCTTTGCTGATAATTTTGCCTGAGTAGTGACCAAATTTTATAGCATGGTATTTCTATTTTTTAAATGTATTTTTAGTTCTTTAATGTGATGTTCACATGGGATGTCCTGTTTATTGCCATTATTTGAGAGGGCTAAACATTAAATGCCACTACTTCCTGTTCAAATACCAGAATTGTACCTTCAGACTATCCTCCTCCTCCCACACCCCCCTACCCCCTTTCCCAATTTTGTACTTAATAACTTGATCACTCAGAAAAATATCTGCACAGGAACTCTTTAGCAATTAAAGTAAAGTAACTAAAAAGTAAATTTAACTAAAGTAATTTCTGGGATAGTTTCAGATAATGTAAGTAAGTTTACACAATATTATGTTCTACAGTGGTTCCTAAACTAACTCTTATAGAGGGAAAATGAAAACATGTCTCCAGGGGGCAATGATACCCATCGAAATCTGGACTCAATGTGGTAAAAAACTCATAGCTGACTACTTGCGTCAGGTTCAGTGAACCAGAACTGATCAACAAGGTCCTACTACACCTTCCTTCGATGACCAAGTCTAGTCAAGTGGGTAGGGTTCAAAGAGGGAAGGCATCAGGTACTTACAAAATGTGTGCTGAAGTATGACAGGAAAAGACAGTGTGAGGCACAACATCACAGTGGCTGTTAATAAGCACATCGATGCATATGATGCTTTGGGTCAAAAGACAGTGTGAGGCACAACATCACAGTTGGCTGTTAATAACACATCTCATTTGTGAGGGAAAATTGAAAAAAAATAGTAAAAAGGTATGGTAAAAGCTTTACGTGGTTAGTAGATGACACAAATTTGAACAACGTTTCGGCTCAATAGGCCTTCAGCAGGAACAGACAAACAACAACACACACAGATATGTAAATAAATCTCATTTGTGCCCACTTAACATCTTTTTAAGGGCAGGTGCCCACTTAACATATTTTTAAGGGCAGACACCACAGAAGAAAAACAAATTGTTTGTTTGCATGTTATTGTTCATTAAAGTTTAATTGACACTTACAGAATCTGCTCTTTTTTTTCTGCAAAGCCAAAAGTATATGACTCATTAAAGCTGTGTACTTCGCATTGTGTTTGACTCCGGGCGTTAGGTTGATCTACAATACACGTGTTTCAATGAATCAATTATATAATCAGACTTTAATTTCATACTCCACAAACATCAATGTACAATTATAAAACTCAGCAGTCTGACATATCCGCTTGGGTATCTCTACAACCAGCAATGTACAATCATAAAACCCAGCGGACTGACATCTCCGCTCGGGTATCAAAGTAAGCTACGTATTTCTGACTCTTGTAGTCTCTTTCGAGTCACTCTCCTACATGAGAATTTTTTCTACATGTCATCTCTCTCTCTCAACGTCATCCTATTCCCTACTATAAAACAAGAGCTTATGCTCTACTAAGACTACAAGCCCTAGTGGCATGTGCCAGTCTCCTGAGTCTCTAGCTTACATGTGAATTCTCTAAAACCCTCTGCTTAGCCTTATGTACCTCGTACCCCAGCCAATCAACAACTACTTCCTTAATTTCCTAGCCAATGACTTCTCTTGACATCATAACCTCTCTCTCACCTTAACCTTCCCTTATTTCTATTTACTCCTCCGTGCTTCTCGCCGGTCCCCAATATCACGAGACTCTCATCTCTAGGCACCCAAACAACAGTTCATCCCAACATCCCATGAATGTCACCTTCCCCGCACATACATTGTTTCTCTCAATTCTCCTCACACCATCCCACTCCAATTATACCCTATATTCCTACTTCCCTGGCTACACATATTTGTGTTGAGGTGTTCTTGTCTCAAGGAAATCCATGTTTATGTGTGTGTGTGTACATGCACGCATGTGTTTCTCAAGGAAATCCATATTTTTGTACAATTAATACCTGAATTTCTGCTGTTAGCTTTTAATTAGTCCAATTTCTCATGTGCTAGACAGAGGCTAAACCTCTAGTGATCTCAACAAGTTAAATAGGTTTCATCTACAGTCCACCTTTAGCAATGTCTACCTTGTTTCTCTTTAGGATTGAAGGAAAGCCCGCATATTTCCCATGATGACATTGAAACCATCCACTACATTATGCAAGAGGTACTGAACCAGCTTGGCATCAAATACAAGTTCCTTTGAGTCCACCATCCAATCATATTTTCTATTTGTGAACTAAGCAGAGACTGGGTGATCAACAATGAATAACAATTTATTTTTGATATACTTTACATATATGGATTGCTAATTAACTTAATTTTTTATTTTGTAATTTAAATTAATTAAATTAACTTAAGACACTTAATTGTCTTTTCCAAATTTAACATTTTTTTGCTCCATTGCCTCTCAAATATGATGTGGGGTAATTCATCATCATCATCGTGTGCCCTCTCCGCAACGAAGGTTGGCTACCATGGATCACCATTCTACTCTGTTTCTTGCTTTGATGGTGCAGGCTGACATAGATTGACTTGTCCATCTTTTGATGTTACTCGTCCATGTTAGTCTTGGTCTGCCTCTGCCTCTTTTACCTTGTATTTTTCCTTCCAATATTACTTTTAGTAGGCTGTTGTGTCTTTTAACATGCCCCAAAAATTTCATTTGTCTTGTCTTAATTGTGTTCAGCAGTTCTCTTTTTATTTTCAGTTGTTTTAAAACTTCATCATTTGTTATCTTTTGTTTCCATCCAATTCTACCTATTCTTCTATAAATCCACATTTCAAAGGCTTCAATTTTCTGTTCTGTTTTCTTGTCTAATGTCCATGTTTCTGCACCATACAGGAATATTGAGAAGATGTAACATTTTGCCATTCTTAGTTTCAGCCCTGCTGACATTTGTTTTGTTGTTAGTATATTTTTCATGGCATTAAAATTACTTTTTGCCATACCTATTCTTTTGTTTATTTCAGTTTTAGTTATTTCAGTTGTGGGTAAATATTGCTTAATACTTTTGAATTTGATTTCTGTAATTGATTTATTGATTTGATTGAGATTTTTGTTTGAAAACAATTCATGTTTATTGTCTACTGATTTCAATGAATAATGTAAGTGGAATAAGGTAATGTAGTTAATGCTTAAAATCATACATTATAAGAATAAATGTGCATGAGATAATAACAATTAAAGGTTAACTGCACTTTACATCTACTACAGGGAACAGGTGGATTAAATGGAAGGTGAAGAGGAAAAGGGATGTTATTTTAATGGAAGAGTAGTTGCCTTCCATAAAAACCACTCTAGTGTTCTTCCTCTTTTCTCATTATTTGCATTAGAATATGCCTGTGATTGAGCTAATGCTTGGACGTGGGATTCTATACTTAAAATTTGTCTGTTTTAGTTTTTTCAAAATGTTTCTAAAATTATCAACCTCATTGTCATTGAGCAGGTTGATGTTCCTATTAACCACAGAAATGTTAGGATGTGTTTTCACCCAATGATAAAACAGTCATTCTATTTCTGCTATATAAATGCACCACTTAATCATTTCTTCCTCCTTTTAAGAAGGAGCCTTGCCACTCATGAGCTATTTCTTCTTCCTGTGCTATTCTTGAAGTCCTCAGCGTTTTGTAATTTTAGTACAACAAATATGTTTTTAAGCCAGGAAAACCTAAAATAAACCCAAACAAAAATTATCAATGGCAAATAAATTAAAAGAAATAAAAATGTGTTATCCTTAAGGCAGTTAGAATAGACTGAATATAGTATGAATTCCAGAGCTTTCTTATAAATACTACATCGAATTTTAGTTGAAAAATTTGTATTAATTCATGTTCTGCTGGTAAAGGGCATCCGAAAAGTGGTATTTCACTGTATTTGTATTCATGCAATTTGGTTCCTTTGAGTTTAATATAAATTTAAAATATAAAAATGCCAGTATTTTCTTATTAAAAATTAATTGGTTTTTTTTAATAAAAATTCTTGTAATTTTGTTTTTTGTTCTATGTGCTGTCAAAGTTACCAATGGTTTCCTTGAAATATGAAAGTTATCATAAAAGCCATTTTACTGTTTATAATCATATAACAAGGCAACATTTATGTTTGTACACTGTAAGTGAAGACAAGATCAATTTTATTTTCTTCAAAGGGTGATAGCACATATTACTAATTAATTCATAACTGCTCAGTTTCTAAACTTAAGATTTCCTTGAAAACAAACATTTTGAAAATTTGTAACTTTCATATAGTTTGCCAGACAGTTTCACACATCAAAAACTTTATTCAATATAACAAGTGGAACCAATAACCAATAACAGTTCATGGGTTTATGTTACACCACATTGTGCACCTTATGTTGTTCCGAAAATTTATGAAAATTCACAATGAAACGAACGGCTGATGAACCAAGCACTTCAACAGGAAAGCAAAGTAGGTCTAGGCTTTTCACATTCCAACAGGAGATCAATACTTTGGTTGATTCAGACTTTGAGGAGTCAGATTTTCATTAAAAATATGTTTCCAGTTCAAGTGATACACACAGTGAGAGCTCCAGTGATGAGGATAATCTTGAACCTTATAGATCTAGAGCTAGATCAATAGTAAGAGAAGGGGTGTGTGTCCCTCAAATAGCTAATAGAGGTACCTCTGTGTGAAAACAAGGCTCATCCTGCTGGGTGGATTGGCACACAAAGGTGGAATATTGGTGCTAGATGAACAGTAGACCTATTTTCTACAATGTCTCCTAGTTCTATCTTATTCTAACCACTTGTTTGAATGTAACTAACATTTTTCTATATCATGTTGGTTTTTTTCTCTTTAATGCTCAGGAGACCAGGTATAGGGGACAGGAGACAATGATAAATGAATATTATAATAGAGGGAAACTTCTGAGGTGACAATCAGCGAATCATTTCAGAGGAAGAGCTATGTTTACAGCACTTGGAAAATAGGTTCAGGGCTTCAGGTCTTGTAGGGTTAAACCCACACAGGATTAACTCTTTTCATTCTTTTCTCTCATAAGTCTTTACATCTGATTAATATTTGTTCTGCCACTATATTATTATATAGTGGCATATATGTTTTTTATGGACATGTGTTTTTTCTTGCATCATGTTCACAAAATATATGCCACTGGCACGGGTGGTTGAGCAATTATGGATTTTAATTCGTTTGTAGCGATGCCGGGGCCTTCCATAACCATAATGTTTTTTACATTAAATTTTTTAATGCTCAATTTCAGGACCACTTTTTTTATAATTGATTATCTTAATTTGTTTCATTTTGTGCATATTTATATTTTTCACATCTGTCTGCTACCAATGACAATTCTTCATATTTCTTTCAATTTTGCTTTGTTTGTATTTGTTCATGTTGAAAACCATCCTATTCAAATCGCTGGTTTCTCGTTTAGTCTTCAGTTATCTACAAAGATGAATATCTCATTTTTTGTTTTATTGCATCAACTCCAGTTTTGTCGCAGCCCAGCAAACATTTACACCATACTAGAAATGCTCCCATTAGGTACAAGCTAGCAATGGGCTCAATAGATTCAGCTGTGCACTAGCCCTGGGCAAAGTTTATATGAGAAATGTCAATGTGAGTCTCTCTTTCTCTCTCTCTCTGCGATCAGGACTCAATCAGAGTAGGATTCCAGACTCTCACATGAAGTCAGCTGTCAGGTTAAGTGTGTTGATCGCCCCCACAGACAGAACATCACAATTAGAGCCTGCCAGATCCACTCTGATTGAACACCGTTAAAACGTTGCACTGTGTTCTGCGCCACTGGCCCAGTGCATCCGATTTCAGCCAGCATTTTTTTCAGGTTTGCATTCCTTAGCCTTTGATTGTCCCCAATCTTCCAGCAAGGCTGCAGGTTGTCTTTTCTGTAGGGGGATTGTGCCCTTAGATGGTCGGCCCTCCCAGGTTTACGAGCACCATCTGCCCGAGTCACTAGAGGTGACTAACACAGACATGCACACACAAAGATATGAGATGTGACCAACACAGACATGCACCCAGTGATACGAGGCATGACTAACACTGACACACATCAAGATATATGACACATGACTAACATAAACATGCACATAAAGATATGAGATATGACTGACATAGACATGCACACACAAAGATATGACACATGCCAAATATAGACATGCACACAAGATATGAGATATGATCAACATAGATATGCACACACAAAGATATGAGATGTGACTAACATAGCCATGCACACACAGGGATATGAGATCAGACATGCACACACAAAGATATGAGATGTGACTAACATAGCCATGCACACACAGGGATATGAGATCAGACATGCACACACAAAGATATGAGATATGACTAACATAAACATGCACACAATGATATGAGATATCACTAACCCAAACATGCACACACAAAGAGATGACACATGACTAACACAGATACACACTAAATATGAGATATGACTAAACACATACACACATAAAGATATGAGACATAATTAACACGGACACACCAAGATATGACTAACATGACACACACCAAGATATGAGCCATGGCCAGCACATGCACGCACGCGCGCTAAGATATGAGCCATGGCTAGCACAGAAACACACCAAGATATGAGCCATGGCTTCACGGAAAAACACCAAGCAATGAACCATGTCCAGCACAGAAACACATTAAGGTATCCATATGCTTGGGTTTGTTGTAGTCGGCAGACTCTACTTAACGTGGGAATCATCGACATACGAGATGCAGGCCCCGATTAACTGTTCACAGGTTTCGTTCAAACAGTTGTCCGGAGATTGGAGAGTGCAGTCTGACCCGTAGAACGTTCCCTTGCATGTACAGTTCCCGGTTGACTGTACTTTCCGTGTCACATATGATGTCACAGCCATCAGAACACGTTTGTTTGTACCGTAGCCCAAAATTACCATCGGGACAAGTGTCATTACAGGTGTAGCCAGGATGTTTACATTGTAGGCATTTTCTGGATTTTTCCTCACATAAAGGACAGACACTAAGACAAGACCCGGAACAGTCGTGTCCATAGATCCCATGTGAACAGTTGCCATGACACGTAACGATGGTGACGTTGTAGCCTTTGCAGCACCCACTACACACTGCACAAAACGACCAAGAATGCCCGTCCAGACAATAGGTGTCTGTAAATGTTTGCGCCTCACTCACCGTCAGTGCACTGTCGGCCTGCGAAATGGTCGGTGAGAACTCAATCTTATTATGTGCCATTGTCACTTGTGTGGTGACTACAATAGTGTTCACTGAAATGTTTGGGTATGATATATCATTATAATGGAACACTACATCGCTACTGTCAGAAAGAGCCCTTAGAGTAGCATTCTTTACCCGAATCATAGTGCTAGCTCGGTGATAAATTTGAATGGTATGAGTCTTCTGGCGCGTGACAAAGTTCAGATACTAGTAAACAGAATTGGTTCCACTCCTCAATTGTGTGTGTGTGTGTGTGCAGTGATTGTCATAGAGATTGGTCTTTGTTTTGCCATTAACTACGGCCTCTGGTCCACATCCGTCTCCTGTATAACAAGCATTAAATGTGTCGGTCTGGTTTGTGTTTTGTTTGAGAGCCACATTCCGACCCCCGCCAATGTAGATGGAGCAGATATTTGCAACTATCGCTCCTTCAATCCGTAACTTGTTGATCAGACCAGCCCCAGAGCAAAAGACATCAATCTCGTACGAACTAACTACAAACCGTGATTCATTGCTACATGAGGCAGAACCATTTAGTTTTACCGTGAAACTGTCCAGGTATGTTAAGTCATTCACATAAATCCTAAACCAGGAGAACGGCAAAGATTGATTGAGAGTTGCCTCAACTGATGTAGAATCTGTGTCCGGATTACATGGGGTGTCGTTGTTATCAAACAGGAAAGTAGGTTCAGATTTTTGGGCGTATTTGTAAACGAGATCCAAGTACTGACAACTGGGGTCCGAAATATTTGTGCTGACAACTGTCATTGTTTGGGCATGTCCTTGTAGTTTTGTCACAAACTGAGTCATTATAGCAGTGACATTGTAACGTACAATTCGCCCCAAACCAACCGGCTGCACACATTAGGTCATTAACTTCCAATGTCGCGAACGAAGCCAGCAGAATAAAGTCTTGATCTACATCGGGGTGGTTAACGAACTGTGTACAAATATTTATTATCAAACCCGTGGTTACATTTCTAAAAATCCGCCAACTCGATGTGATAACAGATAGCGTGATGTTCATAGTCAACATTGGCACCATGGCACGAACGCGAACAAGCTTCCATCTTGGTGCGTCCCATGACGTCATTCTTGATTCTATCTCTGCTGTTTGTGAATTATCGTTTGTCACTAAACTTCCTAGGTATTAGAATTCCTCTACTTGTTTTAGTTGCCTGCCTTCTGTAGTTATGTTGATGTTCTGTTTATTTTTGGCAACATTCATGACTTCTGTTTTGTTGATGTTGATTTTCATGTTGTATTTTGTGCCCGTTGCTGTTGAGTTTGTTTAAGTGTTCTTGTAGGTCTTCTATCGTTTCACGTATTAGTGCCTGATCGTCTATTATATTATTAGAGTGTACATTTGATTTTTAATGACAAGTATTAGTTCAGACCACTAAAGATGAAGTTATCAGTATTTTCCCTGCTGTTGTTTCATTCCTTTTCCCCTCAAGATTGTTGCTTATCTCCTAATGCTCTTCGATGAAACATAACCGTCATAAAACAAACCTTGGACCTTCCGTCTTAAATGGAGCGCTCTGCCAGTGTCTTATTATATTCTCATATGAATTATCCACTTAAAAGTGTATTAGTCTATACCAATCATAGTTGACTACACAGTTCCATTGATACCAACATAAAGATTTCAGTTCAATATGTCCCTAAATCACTCGTATAATGTAATCGTACGTAACTAATTATTTGTAGCTTCAGGGATTTTGCTTTTCTTTGGTGGTAAAGCCCATTCTTGGATTTCAGCTGTTCCGTAGATGACGAAGACGAGTGTGTTGAGTGTCTGTAATACCGCCAATAACAAGAACAATTTCTGCCACTCAGTTATTAGTTTATTAGGAACAATATGTCTGGTGACAAACGGAGTCGTGGAACCAGCCACTGTAGACAGTGTGTTGGTTATTCCAAAAAGCACTCTGGCGTGATGTGGAGCCAAGTCCATAGTGTTCGTGAGGAATCCTGCCCCAAACAGAAGTCCATGTAGGGAGAGACAAGTGATCATCAACAACACAGCTATGATTCTGTACTCACATGTAAAAAAGCTGGCAACCAGAATGAAGACGACGGGGAGCATTGTTCCTATTGTGTGCTCAACCTTTCTGGCGACAGTCGGGGATCATTTTTTCTTTGCTGTGGTATAATCCTCCACACTAGCAGAGAAAACTGCAAAAATGACACATCCTATAAAAGGTATCGTACTTATCAGTCCTGCCGTCTCTAAATTAAAACCAAGAGCTGATTTCATGTAGACGGGGAAGTCGTCACAAATAAAAAACAACTATAAGTGCTAAAGCTGACTGGGATGTTAATATTGATTTCCAAGGTGTTGGTGAGTGGACCTTCATATGTACAGACATGCCCCTAAACTTATTGCGATGAATGTATGACTTTTCCACTTGTGATATTCGAGGATGTAAATCCGGTGTGTCTTGAACTAAAAGATGCCAAGCAACCGTCCACACAATTCCAAGGACGCCTGCACTGTAAGACACGAAATGGCCATCTCGGCCCACATTTTTCTCCACACAGGAAAGTTATAGCAGGGAAGTTAATTACCATGCCTAAAAATGCACCAGATATGGTAAGTGCAATAAGCTTCTGTTTCTCAGGAATTGGTGCCCATCGAGTCCATATAACTATCACCGACTGCCATGATGGCCCCTGGACAAGTCCTGACAGTATTCGGAGACAAATAAGGATCATGTAATGTGCTCGAGCTGCTGCAAGTATAAGAATGTTCACGACACTAGAAGCAAAAATGGAAAATCCAAGAAACCGCTTTCCGCCATACCTTTCTGCCAACCATCCTCCAGGGACTTGTGTTAAAGAATATCCCAAAGAAAGGAACTCTGCAGGTAACTGTTCACATCTTTTGACCAATCGAATTCTTCCATATACTCGTTGAAGATCGTTGTATTCTGCAGACTTCCATGTGTAGGTTCCTTAACATCTGGAGATAAATATGTTGCCCTATACATTAGATTATTGCAGGGTGTAGGAGGCAGGCGAAGCATGGGCGCTGATTCGTTTCTGTTCAATTCTGTCAGAGTTTCGTGCTGCACCATCCAAGTCAGAGCAATGTTAAAGTTTATCTTAATATGTAAATATTCATCAATCCCACACACGCCATGATTGATAAGATCAGTCGACAGGAACAAAACAACGGTGCCCGTTCAGTTGTTCTTCTTTTCCAAATTTGTGACGGTTTTGAGGATTGAAAATCAGAGTTCAAAATGTTTAACTTCTCATCGACAGTGCTGTTAGTATCGATGTCAGTATCTAATATTTTAACATCAACAGCTAACAGCTTTTGAAACGTATGTTCCCTTCCAATCATCAATAGAAGTGCCATCAACGTCCCGACGATATTTACTTCTGATATCCATATCATCACATTGTGTTTCATCCATAAATATATTTGATATTGGTCGAAATTAATCGTAAATTTAATCAGATTCTGCGATATTTGTGCTGCAACGTTTTTTTTTAAACTTTTAATTTCTTTTAGTTTGTCTAAAGTACACAGTTTCAAAGCAACTACACAGTTTCAAAGCAAGTACACAGTTTCAAAGCAACTACACAGTTTCAAAGCAACTACACAGTTTCAAAGCAACTACACAGTTTCAAAGCAACTACACAGTTTCAAAGCAACTACACAGTTTCAAAGCAACTACACAGTTTCAAAGCAACTACACAGTTTCAAAGCAACTACACAGTTTCAAAGCAACTACACAGTTTCAAAGCAACTACACAGTTTCAAAGCAACTACACAGTTTCAAAGCAACTACACAGTTTCAAAGCAACTACACAGTTTCAAAGCAACTACACAGTTTCAAAGCAACTACACAGTTTCAAAGCAACTACACAGTTTCAAAGCAACTACACAGTTTCAAAGCAACTACACAGTTTCAAAGCAACTACACAGTTTCAAAGCAACTACACAGTTTCAAAGCAACTACACAGTTTCAAAGCAACTACACAGTTTCAAAGCAACTACACAGTTTCAAAGCAACTACACAGTTTCAAAGCAACTACACAGTTTCAAAGCAACTACACAGTTTCAAAGCAACTACACAGTTTCAAAGCAACTACACAGTTTCAAAGCAAGTACACAGTTTCAAAGCAACTACACAGTTTCAAAGCAACTACACAGTTTCAAAGCAACTACACAGTTTCAAAGCAACTACACAGTTTCAAAGCAACTACACAGTTTCAAAGCAACTACACAGTTTCAAAGCAACTACACAGTTTCAAAGCAACTACACAGTTTCAAAGCAACTACACAGTTTCAAAGCAACTACACAGTTTCAAAGCAACTACACAGTTTCAAAGCAACTACACAGTTTCAAAGCAACTACACAGTTTCAAAGCAACTACACAGTTTCAAAGCAACTACACAGTTTCAAAGCAACTACACAGTTTCAAAGCAACTACACAGTTTCAAAGCAACTACACAGTTTCAAAGCAAGTACACAGTTTCAAAGCAACTACACAGTTTCAAAGCAAGTACACAGTTTCAAAGCAACTACACAGTTTCAAAGCAACTACACAGTTTCAAAGCAAGTACACAGTTTCAAAGCAACTACACAGTTTCAAAGCAACTACACAGTTTCAAAGCAACTACACAGTTTCAAAGCAACTACACAGTTTCAAAGCAACTACACAGTTTCAAAGCAACTACACAGTTTCAAAGCAACTACACAGTTTCAAAGCAACTACACAGTTTCAAAGCAACTACACAGTTTCAAAGCAAGTACACAGTTTCAAAGCAACTACACAGTTTCAAAGCAAAGAACACAGTTTCAAAGCAACTACACAGTTTCAAAGCAACTACACAGTTTCAAAGCAACTACACAGTTTCAAAGCAACTACACAGTTTCAAAGCAACTACACAGTTTCAAAGCAAGTACACAGTTTCAAAGCAACTACACAGTTTCAAAGCAACTACACAGTTTCAAAGCAACTACACAGTTTCAAAGCAACTACACAGTTTCAAAGCAACTACACAGTTTCAAAGCAAGTACACAGTTTCAAAGCAACTACACAGTTTCAAAGCAACTACACAGTTTCAAAGCAACTACACAGTTTCAAAGCAACTACACAGTTTCAAAGCAACTACACAGTTTCAAAGCAACTACACAGTTTCAAAGCAACTACACAGTTTCAAAGCAACTACACAGTTTCAAAGCAACTACACAGTTTCAAAGCAACTACACAGTTTCAAAGCAACTACACAGTTTCAAAGCAACTACACAGTTTCAAAGCAACTACACAGTTTCAAAGCAACTACACAGTTTCAAAGCAACTACACAGTTTCAAAGCAACTACACAGTTTCAAAGCAACTACACAGTTTCAAAGCAACTACACAGTTTCAAAGCAACTACACAGTTTCAAAGCAACTACACAGTTTCAAAGCAACTACACAGTTTCAAAGCAACTACACAGTTTCAAAGCAACTACACAGTTTCAAAGCAACTACACAGTTTCAAAGCAACTACACAGTTTCAAAGCAACTACACAGTTTCAAAGCAACTACACAGTTTCAAAGCAACTACACAGTTTCAAAGCAACTACACAGTTTCAAAGCAACTACACAGTTTCAAAGCAACTACACAGTTTCAAAGCAACTACACAGTTTCAAAGCAACTACACAGTTTCAAAGCAACTACACAGTTTCAAAGCAACTACACAGTTTCAAAGCAACTACACAGTTTCAAAGCAACTACACAGTTTCAAAGCAACTACACAGTTTCAAAGCAACTACACAGTTTCAAAGCAACTACACAGTTTCAAAGCAACTACACAGTTTCAAAGCAACTACACAGTTTCAAAGCAACTACACAGTTTCAAAGCAACTACACAGTTTCAAAGCAACTACACAGTTTCAAAGCAACTACACAGTTTCAAAGCAACTACACAGTTTCAAAGCAACTACACAGTTTCAAAGCAACTACACAGTTTCAAAGCAACTACACAGTTTCAAAGCAACTACACAGTTTCAAAGCAACTACACAGTTTCAAAGCAACTACACAGTTTCAAAGCAACTACACAGT
This sequence comes from Megaustenia siamemsis, assembly GCA_032433765.1. Classification (NCBI taxonomy): domain Eukaryota; kingdom Metazoa; phylum Mollusca; class Gastropoda; order Stylommatophora; family Ariophantidae; genus Megaustenia; species Megaustenia siamemsis. The sequence continues at coordinate 22,737,825 of JAVIAB010000024.1, read as the reverse complement.
TTCAAAGCAACTACACAGTTTCAAAGCAACTACACAGTTTCAAAGCAACTACACAGTTTCAAAGCAACTACACAGTTTCAAAGCAACTACACAGTTTCAAAGCAACTACACAGTTTCAAAGCAACTACACAGTTTCAAAGCAACTACACAGTTTCAAAGCAACTACACAGTTTCAAAGCAACTACACAGTTTCAAAGCAACTACACAGTTTCAAAGCAACTACACAGTTTCAAAGCAACTACACAGTTTCAAAGCAACTACACAGTTTCAAAGCAACTACACAGTTTCAAAGCAACTACACAGTTTCAAAGCAACTACACAGTTTCAAAGCAACTACACAGTTTCAAAGCAACTACACAGTTTCAAAGCAACTACACAGTTTCAAAGCAACTACACAGTTTCAAAGCAACTACACAGTTTCAAAGCAACTACACAGTTTCAAAGCAACTACACAGTTTCAAAGCAACTACACAGTTTCAAAGCAACTACACAGTTTCAAAGCAACTACACAGTTTCAAAGCAACTACACAGTTTCAAAGCAACTACACAGTTTCAAAGCAACTACACAGTTTCAAAGCAACTACACAGTTTCAAAGCAACTACACAGTTTCAAAGCAACTACACAGTTTCAAAGCAACTACACAGTTTCAAAGCAACTACACAGTTTCAAAGCAACTACACAGTTTCAAAGCAACTACACAGTTTCAAAGCAACTACACAGTTTCAAAGCAACTACACAGTTTCAAAGCAACTACACAGTTTCAAAGCAACTACACAGTTTCAAAGCAACTACACAGTTTCAAAGCAACTACACAGTTTCAAAGCAACTACACAGTTTCAAAGCAACTACACAGTTTCAAAGCAACTACACAGTTTCAAAGCAACTACACAGTTTCAAAGCAACTACACAGTTTCAAAGCAACTACACAGTTTCAAAGCAACTACACAGTTTCAAAGCAACTACACAGTTTCAAAGCAACTACACAGTTTCAAAGCAACTACACAGTTTCAAAGCAACTACACAGTTTCAAAGCAACTACACAGTTTCAAAGCAACTACACAGTTTCAAAGCAACTACACAGTTTCAAAGCAACTACACAGTTTCAAAGCAACTACACAGTTTCAAAGCAACTACACAGTTTCAAAGCAACTACACAGTTTCAAAGCAACTACACAGTTTCAAAGCAACTACACAGTTTCAAAGCAACTACACAGTTTCAAAGCAACTACACAGTTTCAAAGCAACTACACAGTTTCAAAGCAACTACACAGTTTCAAAGCAACTACACAGTTTCAAAGCAACTACACAGTTTCAAAGCAACTACACAGTTTCAAAGCAACTACACAGTTTCAAAGCAACTACACAGTTTCAAAGCAACTACACAGTTTCAAAGCAACTACACAGTTTCAAAGCAACTACACAGTTTCAAAGCAACTACACAGTTTCAAAGCAACTACACAGTTTCAAAGCAACTACACAGTTTCAAAGCAACTACACAGTTTCAAAGCAACTACACAGTTTCAAAGCAACTACACAGTTTCAAAGCAACTACACAGTTTCAAAGCAACTACACAGTTTCAAAGCAACTACACAGTTTCAAAGCAACTACACAGTTTCAAAGCAACTACACAGTTTCAAAGCAACTACACAGTTTCAAAGCAACTACACAGTTTCAAAGCAACTACACAGTTTCAAAGCAACTACACAGTTTCAAAGCAACTACACAGTTTCAAAGCAACTACACAGTTTCAAAGCAACTACACAGTTTCAAAGCAACTACACAGTTTCAAAGCAACTACACAGTTTCAAAGCAACTACACAGTTTCAAAGCAACTACACAGTTTCAAAGCAACTACACAGTTTCAAAGCAACTACACAGTTTCAAAGCAACTACACAGTTTCAAAGCAACTACACAGTTTCAAAGCAACTACACAGTTTCAAAGCAACTACACAGTTTCAAAGCAACTACACAGTTTCAAAGCAACTACACAGTTTCAAAGCAACTACACAGTTTCAAAGCAACTACACAGTTTCAAAGCAACTACACAGTTTCAAAGCAACTACACAGTTTCAAAGCAACTACACAGTTTCAAAGCAACTACACAGTTTCAAAGCAACTACACAGTTTCAAAGCAACTACACAGTTTCAAAGCAACTACACAGTTTCAAAGCAACTACACAGTTTCAAAGCAACTACACAGTTTCAAAGCAACTACACAGTTTCAAAGCAACTACACAGTTTCAAAGCAACTACACAGTTTCAAAGCAACTACACAGTTTCAAAGCAACTACACAGTTTCAAAGCAACTACACAGTTTCAAAGCAACTACACAGTTTCAAAGCAACTACACAGTTTCAAAGCAACTACACAGTTTCAAAGCAACTACACAGTTTCAAAGCAACTACACAGTTTCAAAGCAACTACACAGTTTCAAAGCAACTACACAGTTTCAAAGCAACTACACAGTTTCAAAGCAACTACACAGTTTCAAAGCAACTACACAGTTTCAAAGCAACTACACAGTTTCAAAGCAACTACACAGTTTCAAAGCAACTACACAGTTTCAAAGCAACTACACAGTTTCAAAGCAACTACACAGTTTCAAAGCAACTACACAGTTTCAAAGCAACTACACAGTTTCAAAGCAACTACACAGTTTCAAAGCAACTACACAGTTTCAAAGCAACTACACAGTTTCAAAGCAACTACACAGTTTCAAAGCAACTACACAGTTTCAAAGCAACTACACAGTTTCAAAGCAACTACACAGTTTCAAAGCAACTACACAGTTTCAAAGCAACTACACAGTTTCAAAGCAACTACACAGTTTCAAAGCAACTACACAGTTTCAAAGCAACTACACAGTTTCAAAGCAACTACACAGTTTCAAAGCAACTACACAGTTTCAAAGCAACTACACAGTTTCAAAGCAACTACACAGTTTCAAAGCAACTACACAGTTTCAAAGCAACTACACAGTTTCAAAGCAACTACACAGTTTCAAAGCAACTACACAGTTTCAAAGCAACTACACAGTTTCAAAGCAACTACACAGTTTCAAAGCAACTACACAGTTTCAAAGCAACTACACAGTTTCAAAGCAACTACACAGTTTCAAAGCAACTACACAGTTTCAAAGCAACTACACAGTTTCAAAGCAACTACACAGTTTCAAAGCAACTACACAGTTTCAAAGCAACTACACAGTTTCAAAGCAACTACACAGTTTCAAAGCAACTACACAGTTTCAAAGCAACTACACAGTTTCAAAGCAACTACACAGTTTCAAAGCAACTACACAGTTTCAAAGCAACTACACAGTTTCAAAGCAACTACACAGTTTCAAAGCAACTACACAGTTTCAAAGCAACTACACAGTTTCAAAGCAACTACACAGTTTCAAAGCAACTACACAGTTTCAAAGCAACTACACAGTTTCAAAGCAACTACACAGTTTCAAAGCAACTACACAGTTTCAAAGCAACTACACAGTTTCAAAGCAACTACACAGTTTCAAAGCAACTACACAGTTTCAAAGCAACTACACAGTTTCAAAGCAACTACACAGTTTCAAAGCAACTACACAGTTTCAAAGCAACTACACAGTTTCAAAGCAACTACACAGTTTCAAAGCAACTACACAGTTTCAAAGCAACTACACAGTTTCAAAGCAACTACACAGTTTCAAAGCAACTACACAGTTTCAAAGCAACTACACAGTTTCAAAGCAACTACACAGTTTCAAAGCAACTACACAGTTTCAAAGCAACTACACAGTTTCAAAGCAACTACACGGTTTCAAAGCAACTACACAGTTTCAAAGCAACTACACAGTTTCAAAGCAACTACACAGTTTCAAAGCAACTACACAGTTTCAAAGCAACTACACAGTTTCAAAGCAACTACACAGTTTCAAAGCAACTACACGGTTTCAAAGCAACTACACAGTTTCAAAGCAACTACACAGTTTCAAAGCAACTACACAGTTTCAAAGCAACTACACAGTTTCAAAGCAACTACACAGTTTCAAAGCAACTACACAGTTTCAAAGCAACTACACAGTTTCAAAGCAACTACACAGTTTCAAAGCAACTACACAGTTTCAAAGCAACTACACAGTTTCAAAGCAACTACACAGTTTCAAAGCAACTACACAGTTTCAAAGCAACTACACAGTTTCAAAGCAACTACACAGTTTCAAAGCAACTACACAGTTTCAAAGCAACTACACAGTTTCAAAGCAACTACACAGTTTCAAAGCAACTACACAGTTTCAAAGCAACTACACAGTTTCAAAGCAACTACACAGTTTCAAAGCAACTACACAGTTTCAAAGCAACTACACAGTTTCAAAGCAACTACACAGTTTCAAAGCAACTACACAGTTTCAAAGCAACTACACAGTTTCAAAGCAACTACACAGTTTCAAAGCAACTACACAGTTTCAAAGCAACTACACAGTTTCAAAGCAACTACACAGTTTCAAAGCAACTACACAGTTTCAAAGCAACTACACAGTTTCAAAGCAACTACACAGTTTCAAAGCAACTACACAGTTTCAAAGCAACTACACAGTTTCAAAGCAACTACACAGTTTCAAAGCAACTACACAGTTTCAAAGCAACTACACAGTTTCAAAGCAACTACACAGTTTCAAAGCAACTACACAGTTTCAAAGCAACTACACAGTTTCAAAGCAACTACACAGTTTCAAAGCAACTACACAGTTTCAAAGCAACTACACAGTTTCAAAGCAACTACACAGTTTCAAAGCAACTACACAGTTTCAAAGCAACTACACAGTTTCAAAGCAACTACACAGTTTCAAAGCAACTACACAGTTTCAAAGCAACTACACAGTTTCAAAGCAACTACACAGTTTCAAAGCAACTACACAGTTTCAAAGCAACTACACAGTTTCAAAGCAACTACACAGTTTCAAAGCAACTACACAGTTTCAAAGCAACTACACAGTTTCAAAGCAACTACACAGTTTCAAAGCAACTACACAGTTTCAAAGCAACTACACAGTTTCAAAGCAACTACACAGTTTCAAAGCAACTACACAGTTTCAAAGCAACTACACAGTTTCAAAGCAACTACACAGTTTCAAAGCAACTACACAGTTTCAAAGCAACTACACAGTTTCAAAGCAACTACACAGTTTCAAAGCAACTACACAGTTTCAAAGCAACTACACAGTTTCAAAGCAACTACACAGTTTCAAAGCAACTACACAGTTTCAAAGCAACTACACAGTTTCAAAGCAACTACACAGTTTCAAAGCAACTACACAGTTTCAAAGCAACTACACAGTTTCAAAGCAACTACACAGTTTCAAAGCAACTACACAGTTTCAAAGCAACTACACAGTTTCAAAGCAACTACACAGTTTCAAAGCAACTACACAGTTTCAAAGCAACTACACAGTTTCAAAGCAACTACACAGTTTCAAAGCAACTACACAGTTTCAAAGCAACTACACAGTTTCAAAGCAACTACACAGTTTCAAAGCAACTACACAGTTTCAAAGCAACTACACAGTTTCAAAGCAACTACACAGTTTCAAAGCAACTACACAGTTTCAAAGCAACTACACAGTTTCAAAGCAACTACACAGTTTCAAAGCAACTACACAGTTTCAAAGCAACTACACAGTTTCAAAGCAACTACACAGTTTCAAAGCAACTACACAGTTTCAAAGCAACTACACAGTTTCAAAGCAACTACACAGTTTCAAAGCAACTACACAGTTTCAAAGCAACTACACAGTTTCAAAGCAACTACACAGTTTCAAAGCAACTACACAGTTTCAAAGCAACTACACAGTTTCAAAGCAACTACACAGTTTCAAAGCAACTACACAGTTTCAAAGCAACTACACAGTTTCAAAGCAACTACACAGTTTCAAAGCAACTACACAGTTTCAAAGCAACTACACAGTTTCAAAGCAACTACACAGTTTCAAAGCAACTACACAGTTTCAAAGCAACTACACAGTTTCAAAGCAACTACACAGTTTCAAAGCAACTACACAGTTTCAAAGCAACTACACAGTTTCAAAGCAACTACACAGTTTCAAAGCAACTACACAGTTTCAAAGCAACTACACAGTTTCAAAGCAACTACACAGTTTCAAAGCAACTACACAGTTTCAAAGCAACTACACAGTTTCAAAGCAACTACACAGTTTCAAAGCAACTACACAGTTTCAAAGCAACTACACAGTTTCAAAGCAACTACACAGTTTCAAAGCAACTACACAGTTTCAAAGCAACTACACAGTTTCAAAGCAACTACACAGTTTCAAAGCAACTACACAGTTTCAAAGCAACTACACAGTTTCAAAGCAACTACACAGTTTCAAAGCAACTACACAGTTTCAAAGCAACTACACAGTTTCAAAGCAACTACACAGTTTCAAAGCAACTACACAGTTTCAAAGCAACTACACAGTTTCAAAGCAACTACACAGTTTCAAAGCAACTACACAGTTTCAAAGCAACTACACAGTTTCAAAGCAACTACACAGTTTCAAAGCAACTACACAGTTTCAAAGCAACTACACAGTTTCAAAGCAACTACACAGTTTCAAAGCAACTACACAGTTTCAAAGCAACTACACAGTTTCAAAGCAACTACACAGTTTCAAAGCAACTACACAGTTTCAAAGCAACTACACAGTTTCAAAGCAACTACACAGTTTCAAAGCAACTACACAGTTTCAAAGCAACTACACAGTTTCAAAGCAACTACACAGTTTCAAAGCAACTACACAGTTTCAAAGCAACTACACAGTTTCAAAGCAACTACACAGTTTCAAAGCAACTACACAGTTTCAAAGCAACTACACAGTTTCAAAGCAACTACACAGTTTCAAAGCAACTACACAGTTTCAAAGCAACTACACAGTTTCAAAGCAACTACACAGTTTCAAAGCAACTACACAGTTTCAAAGCAACTACACAGTTTCAAAGCAACTACACAGTTTCAAAGCAACTACACAGTTTCAAAGCAACTACACAGTTTCAAAGCAACTACACAGTTTCAAAGCAACTACACAGTTTCAAAGCAACTACACAGTTTCAAAGCAACTACACAGTTTCAAAGCAACTACACAGTTTCAAAGCAACTACACAGTTTCAAAGCAACTACACAGTTTCAAAGCAACTACACAGTTTCAAAGCAACTACACAGTTTCAAAGCAACTACACAGTTTCAAAGCAACTACACAGTTTCAAAGCAACTACACAGTTTCAAAGCAACTACACAGTTTCAAAGCAACTACACAGTTTCAAAGCAACTACACAGTTTCAAAGCAACTACACAGTTTCAAAGCAACTACACAGTTTCAAAGCAACTACACAGTTTCAAAGCAACTACACAGTTTCAAAGCAACTACACAGTTTCAAAGCAACTACACAGTTTCAAAGCAACTACACAGTTTCAAAGCAACTACACAGTTTCAAAGCAACTACACAGTTTCAAAGCAACTACACAGTTTCAAAGCAACTACACAGTTTCAAAGCAACTACACAGTTTCAAAGCAACTACACAGTTTCAAAGCAACTACACAGTTTCAAAGCAACTACACAGTTTCAAAGCAACTACACAGTTTCAAAGCAACTACACAGTTTCAAAGCAACTACACAGTTTCAAAGCAACTACACAGTTTCAAAGCAACTACACAGTTTCAAAGCAACTACACAGTTTCAAAGCAACTACACAGTTTCAAAGCAACTACACAGTTTCAAAGCAACTACACAGTTTCAAAGCAACTACACAGTTTCAAAGCAACTACACAGTTTCAAAGCAACTACACAGTTTCAAAGCAACTACACAGTTTCAAAGCAACTACACAGTTTCAAAGCAACTACACAGTTTCAAAGCAACTACACAGTTTCAAAGCAACTACACAGTTTCAAAGCAACTACACAGTTTCAAAGCAACTACACAGTTTCAAAGCAACTACACAGTTTCAAAGCAACTACACAGTTTCAAAGCAACTACACAGTTTCAAAGCAACTACACAGTTTCAAAGCAACTACACAGTTTCAAAGCAACTACACAGTTTCAAAGCAACTACACAGTTTCAAAGCAACTACACAGTTTCAAAGCAACTACACAGTTTCAAAGCAACTACACAGTTTCAAAGCAACTACACAGTTTCAAAGCAACTACACAGTTTCAAAGCAACTACACAGTTTCAAAGCAACTACACAGTTTCAAAGCAACTACACAGTTTCAAAGCAACTACACAGTTTCAAAGCAACTACACAGTTTCAAAGCAACTACACAGTTTCAAAGCAACTACACAGTTTCAAAGCAACTACACAGTTTCAAAGCAACTACACAGTTTCAAAGCAACTACACAGTTTCAAAGCAACTACACAGTTTCAAAGCAACTACACAGTTTCAAAGCAACTACACAGTTTCAAAGCAACTACACAGTTTCAAAGCAACTACACAGTTTCAAAGCAACTACACAGTTTCAAAGCAACTACACAGTTTCAAAGCAACTACACAGTTTCAAAGCAACTACACAGTTTCAAAGCAACTACACAGTTTCAAAGCAACTACACAGTTTCAAAGCAACTACACAGTTTCAAAGCAACTACACAGTTTCAAAGCAACTACACAGTTTCAAAGCAACTACACAGTTTCAAAGCAACTACACAGTTTCAAAGCAACTACACAGTTTCAAAGCAACTACACAGTTTCAAAGCAACTACACAGTTTCAAAGCAACTACACAGTTTCAAAGCAACTACACAGTTTCAAAGCAACTACACAGTTTCAAAGCAACTACACAGTTTCAAAGCAACTACACAGTTTCAAAGCAACTACACAGTTTCAAAGCAACTACACAGTTTCAAAGCAACTACACAGTTTCAAAGCAACTACACAGTTTCAAAGCAACTACACAGTTTCAAAGCAACTACACAGTTTCAAAGCAACTACACAGTTTCAAAGCAACTACACAGTTTCAAAGCAACTACACAGTTTCAAAGCAACTACACAGTTTCAAAGCAACTACACAGTTTCAAAGCAACTACACAGTTTCAAAGCAACTACACAGTTTCAAAGCAACTACACAGTTTCAAAGCAACTACACAGTTTCAAAGCAACTACACAGTTTCAAAGCAACTACACAGTTTCAAAGCAACTACACAGTTTCAAAGCAACTACACAGTTTCAAAGCAACTACACAGTTTCAAAGCAACTACACAGTTTCAAAGCAACTACACAGTTTCAAAGCAACTACACAGTTTCAAAGCAACTACACAGTTTCAAAGCAACTACACAGTTTCAAAGCAACTACACAGTTTCAAAGCAACTACACAGTTTCAAAGCAACTACACAGTTTCAAAGCAACTACACAGTTTCAAAGCAACTACACAGTTTCAAAGCAACTACACAGTTTCAAAGCAACTACACAGTTTCAAAGCAACTACACAGTTTCAAAGCAACTACACAGTTTCAAAGCAACTACACAGTTTCAAAGCAACTACACAGTTTCAAAGCAACTACACAGTTTCAAAGCAACTACACAGTTTCAAAGCAACTACACAGTTTCAAAGCAACTACACAGTTTCAAAGCAACTACACAGTTTCAAAGCAACTACACAGTTTCAAAGCAACTACACAGTTTCAAAGCAACTACACAGTTTCAAAGCAACTACACAGTTTCAAAGCAACTACACAGTTTCAAAGCAACTACACAGTTTCAAAGCAACTACACAGTTTCAAAGCAACTACACAGTTTCAAAGCAACTACACAGTTTCAAAGCAACTACACAGTTTCAAAGCAACTACACAGTTTCAAAGCAACTACACAGTTTCAAAGCAACTACACAGTTTCAAAGCAACTACACAGTTTCAAAGCAACTACACAGTTTCAAAGCAACTACACAGTTTCAAAGCAACTACACAGTTTCAAAGCAACTACACAGTTTCAAAGCAACTACACAGTTTCAAAGCAACTACACAGTTTCAAAGCAACTACACAGTTTCAAAGCAACTACACAGTTTCAAAGCAACTACACAGTTTCAAAGCAACTACACAGTTTCAAAGCAACTACACAGTTTCAAAGCAACTACACAGTTTCAAAGCAACTACACAGTTTCAAAGCAACTACACAGTTTCAAAGCAACTACACAGTTTCAAAGCAACTACACAGTTTCAAAGCAACTACACAGTTTCAAAGCAACTACACAGTTTCAAAGCAACTACACAGTTTCAAAGCAACTACACAGTTTCAAAGCAACTACACAGTTTCAAAGCAACTACACAGTTTCAAAGCAACTACACAGTTTCAAAGCAACTACACAGTTTCAAAGCAACTACACAGTTTCAAAGCAACTACACAGTTTCAAAGCAACTACACAGTTTCAAAGCAACTACACAGTTTCAAAGCAACTACACAGTTTCAAAGCAACTACACAGTTTCAAAGCAACTACACAGTTTCAAAGCAACTACACAGTTTCAAAGCAACTACACAGTTTCAAAGCAACTACACAGTTTCAAAGCAACTACACAGTTTCAAAGCAACTACACAGTTTCAAAGCAACTACACAGTTTCAAAGCAACTACACAGTTTCAAAGCAACTACACAGTTTCAAAGCAACTACACAGTTTCAAAGCAACTACACAGTTTCAAAGCAACTACACAGTTTCAAAGCAACTACACAGTTTCAAAGCAACTACACAGTTTCAAAGCAACTACACAGTTTCAAAGCAACTACACAGTTTCAAAGCAACTACACAGTTTCAAAGCAACTACACAGTTTCAAAGCAACTACACAGTTTCAAAGCAACTACACAGTTTCAAAGCAACTACACAGTTTCAAAGCAACTACACAGTTTCAAAGCAACTACACAGTTTCAAAGCAACTACACAGTTTCAAAGCAACTACACAGTTTCAAAGCAACTACACAGTTTCAAAGCAACTACACAGTTTCAAAGCAACTACACAGTTTCAAAGCAACTACACAGTTTCAAAGCAACTACACAGTTTCAAAGCAACTACACAGTTTCAAAGCAACTACACAGTTTCAAAGCAACTACACAGTTTCAAAGCAACTACACAGTTTCAAAGCAACTACACAGTTTCAAAGCAACTACACAGTTTCAAAGCAACTACACAGTTTCAAAGCAACTACACAGTTTCAAAGCAACTACACAGTTTCAAAGCAACTACACAGTTTCAAAGCAACTACACAGTTTCAAAGCAACTACACAGTTTCAAAGCAACTACACAGTTTCAAAGCAACTACACAGTTTCAAAGCAACTACACAGTTTCAAAGCAACTACACAGTTTCAAAGCAACTACACAGTTTCAAAGCAACTACACAGTTTCAAAGCAACTACACAGTTTCAAAGCAACTACACAGTTTCAAAGCAACTACACAGTTTCAAAGCAACTACACAGTTTCAAAGCAACTACACAGTTTCAAAGCAACTACACAGTTTCAAAGCAACTACACAGTTTCAAAGCAACTACACAGTTTCAAAGCAACTACACAGTTTCAAAGCAACTACACAGTTTCAAAGCAACTACACAGTTTCAAAGCAACTACACAGTTTCAAAGCAACTACACAGTTTCAAAGCAACTACACAGTTTCAAAGCAACTACACAGTTTCAAAGCAACTACACAGTTTCAAAGCAACTACACAGTTTCAAAGCAACTACACAGTTTCAAAGCAACTACACAGTTTCAAAGCAACTACACAGTTTCAAAGCAACTACACAGTTTCAAAGCAACTACACAGTTTCAAAGCAACTACACAGTTTCAAAGCAACTACACAGTTTCAAAGCAACTACACAGTTTCAAAGCAACTACACAGTTTCAAAGCAACTACACAGTTTCAAAGCAACTACACAGTTTCAAAGCAACTACACAGTTTCAAAGCAACTACACAGTTTCAAAGCAACTACACAGTTTCAAAGCAACTACACAGTTTCAAAGCAACTACACAGTTTCAAAGCAACTACACAGTTTCAAAGCAACTACACAGTTTCAAAGCAACTACACAGTTTCAAAGCAACTACACAGTTTCAAAGCAACTACACAGTTTCAAAGCAACTACACAGTTTCAAAGCAACTACACAGTTTCAAAGCAACTACACAGTTTCAAAGCAACTACACAGTTTCAAAGCAACTACACAGTTTCAAAGCAACTACACAGTTTCAAAGCAACTACACAGTTTCAAAGCAACTACACAGTTTCAAAGCAACTACACAGTTTCAAAGCAACTACACAGTTTCAAAGCAACTACACAGTTTCAAAGCAACTACACAGTTTCAAAGCAACTACACAGTTTCAAAGCAACTACACAGTTTCAAAGCAACTACACAGTTTCAAAGCAACTACACAGTTTCAAAGCAACTACACAGTTTCAAAGCAACTACACAGTTTCAAAGCAACTACACAGTTTCAAAGCAACTACACAGTTTCAAAGCAACTACACAGTTTCAAAGCAACTACACAGTTTCAAAGCAACTACACAGTTTCAAAGCAACTACACAGTTTCAAAGCAACTACACAGTTTCAAAGCAACTACACAGTTTCAAAGCAACTACACAGTTTCAAAGCAACTACACAGTTTCAAAGCAACTACACAGTTTCAAAGCAACTACACAGTTTCAAAGCAACTACACAGTTTCAAAGCAACTACACAGTTTCAAAGCAACTACACAGTTTCAAAGCAACTACACAGTTTCAAAGCAACTACACAGTTTCAAAGCAACTACACAGTTTCAAAGCAACTACACAGTTTCAAAGCAACTACACAGTTTCAAAGCAACTACACAGTTTCAAAGCAACTACACAGTTTCAAAGCAACTACACAGTTTCAAAGCAACTACACAGTTTCAAAGCAACTACACAGTTTCAAAGCAACTACACAGTTTCAAAGCAACTACACAGTTTCAAAGCAACTACACAGTTTCAAAGCAACTACACAGTTTCAAAGCAACTACACAGTTTCAAAGCAACTACACAGTTTCAAAGCAACTACACAGTTTCAAAGCAACTACACAGTTTCAAAGCAACTACACAGTTTCAAAGCAACTACACAGTTTCAAAGCAACTACACAGTTTCAAAGCAACTACACAGTTTCAAAGCAACTACACAGTTTCAAAGCAACTACACAGTTTCAAAGCAACTACACAGTTTCAAAGCAACTACACAGTTTCAAAGCAACTACACAGTTTCAAAGCAACTACACAGTTTCAAAGCAACTACACAGTTTCAAAGCAACTACACAGTTTCAAAGCAACTACACAGTTTCAAAGCAACTACACAGTTTCAAAGCAACTACACAGTTTCAAAGCAACTACACAGTTTCAAAGCAACTACACAGTTTCAAAGCAACTACACAGTTTCAAAGCAACTACACAGTTTCAAAGCAACTACACAGTTTCAAAGCAACTACACAGTTTCAAAGCAACTACACAGTTTCAAAGCAACTACACAGTTTCAAAGCAACTACACAGTTTCAAAGCAACTACACAGTTTCAAAGCAACTACACAGTTTCAAAGCAACTACACAGTTTCAAAGCAACTACACAGTTTCAAAGCAACTACACAGTTTCAAAGCAACTACACAGTTTCAAAGCAACTACACAGTTTCAAAGCAACTACACAGTTTCAAAGCAACTACACAGTTTCAAAGCAACTACACAGTTTCAAAGCAACTACACAGTTTCAAAGCAACTACACAGTTTCAAAGCAACTACACAGTTTCAAAGCAACTACACAGTTTCAAAGCAACTACACAGTTTCAAAGCAACTACACAGTTTCAAAGCAACTACACAGTTTCAAAGCAACTACACAGTTTCAAAGCAACTACACAGTTTCAAAGCAACTACACAGTTTCAAAGCAACTACACAGTTTCAAAGCAACTACACAGTTTCAAAGCAACTACACAGTTTCAAAGCAACTACACAGTTTCAAAGCAACTACACAGTTTCAAAGCAACTACACAGTTTCAAAGCAACTACACAGTTTCAAAGCAACTACACAGTTTCAAAGCAACTACACAGTTTCAAAGCAACTACACAGTTTCAAAGCAACTACACAGTTTCAAAGCAACTACACAGTTTCAAAGCAACTACACAGTTTCAAAGCAACTACACAGTTTCAAAGCAACTACACAGTTTCAAAGCAACTACACAGTTTCAAAGCAACTACACAGTTTCAAAGCAACTACACAGTTTCAAAGCAACTACACAGTTTCAAAGCAACTACACAGTTTCAAAGCAACTACACAGTTTCAAAGCAACTACACAGTTTCAAAGCAACTACACAGTTTCAAAGCAACTACACAGTTTCAAAGCAACTACACAGTTTCAAAGCAACTACACAGTTTCAAAGCAACTACACAGTTTCAAAGCAACTACACAGTTTCAAAGCAACTACACAGTTTCAAAGCAACTACACAGTTTCAAAGCAACTACACAGTTTCAAAGCAACTACACAGTTTCAAAGCAACTACACAGTTTCAAAGCAACTACACAGTTTCAAAGCAACTACACAGTTTCAAAGCAACTACACAGTTTCAAAGCAACTACACAGTTTCAAAGCAACTACACAGTTTCAAAGCAACTACACAGTTTCAAAGCAACTACACAGTTTCAAAGCAACTACACAGTTTCAAAGCAACTACACAGTTTCAAAGCAACTACACAGTTTCAAAGCAACTACACAGTTTCAAAGCAACTACACAGTTTCAAAGCAACTACACAGTTTCAAAGCAACTACACAGTTTCAAAGCAACTACACAGTTTCAAAGCAACTACACAGTTTCAAAGCAACTACACAGTTTCAAAGCAACTACACAGTTTCAAAGCAACTACACAGTTTCAAAGCAACTACACAGTTTCAAAGCAACTACACAGTTTCAAAGCAACTACACAGTTTCAAAGCAACTACACAGTTTCAAAGCAACTACACAGTTTCAAAGCAACTACACAGTTTCAAAGCAACTACACAGTTTCAAAGCAACTACACAGTTTCAAAGCAACTACACAGTTTCAAAGCAACTACACAGTTTCAAAGCAACTACACAGTTTCAAAGCAACTACACAGTTTCAAAGCAACTACACAGTTTCAAAGCAACTACACAGTTTCAAAGCAACTACACAGTTTCAAAGCAACTACACAGTTTCAAAGCAACTACACAGTTTCAAAGCAACTACACAGTTTCAAAGCAACTACACAGTTTCAAAGCAACTACACAGTTTCAAAGCAACTACACAGTTTCAAAGCAACTACACAGTTTCAAAGCAACTACACAGTTTCAAAGCAACTACACAGTTTCAAAGCAACT
Source organism: Megaustenia siamemsis (assembly GCA_032433765.1). NCBI lineage: Eukaryota > Metazoa > Mollusca > Gastropoda > Stylommatophora > Ariophantidae > Megaustenia > Megaustenia siamemsis. The sequence continues at coordinate 22,722,480 of JAVIAB010000024.1, read as the reverse complement.
ACACAGTTTCAAAGCAACTACACAGTTTCAAAGCAACTACACAGTTTCAAAGCAACTACACAGTTTCAAAGCAACTACACAGTTTCAAAGCAACTACACAGTTTCAAAGCAACTACACAGTTTCAAAGCAACTACACAGTTTCAAAGCAACTACACAGTTTCAAAGCAACTACACAGTTTCAAAGCAACTACACAGTTTCAAAGCAACTACACAGTTTCAAAGCAACTACACAGTTTCAAAGCAACTACACAGTTTCAAAGCAACTACACAGTTTCAAAGCAACTACACAGTTTCAAAGCAACTACACAGTTTCAAAGCAACTACACAGTTTCAAAGCAACTACACAGTTTCAAAGCAACTACACAGTTTCAAAGCAACTACACAGTTTCAAAGCAACTACACAGTTTCAAAGCAACTACACAGTTTCAAAGCAACTACACAGTTTCAAAGCAACTACACAGTTTCAAAGCAACTACACAGTTTCAAAGCAACTACACAGTTTCAAAGCAACTACACAGTTTCAAAGCAACTACACAGTTTCAAAGCAACTACACAGTTTCAAAGCAACTACACAGTTTCAAAGCAACTACACAGTTTCAAAGCAACTACACAGTTTCAAAGCAACTACACAGTTTCAAAGCAACTACACAGTTTCAAAGCAACTACACAGTTTCAAAGCAACTACACAGTTTCAAAGCAACTACACAGTTTCAAAGCAACTACACAGTTTCAAAGCAACTACACAGTTTCAAAGCAACTACACAGTTTCAAAGCAACTACACAGTTTCAAAGCAACTACACAGTTTCAAAGCAACTACACAGTTTCAAAGCAACTACACAGTTTCAAAGCAACTACACAGTTTCAAAGCAACTACACAGTTTCAAAGCAACTACACAGTTTCAAAGCAACTACACAGTTTCAAAGCAACTACACAGTTTCAAAGCAACTACACAGTTTCAAAGCAACTACACAGTTTCAAAGCAACTACACAGTTTCAAAGCAACTACACAGTTTCAAAGCAACTACACAGTTTCAAAGCAACTACACAGTTTCAAAGCAACTACACAGTTTCAAAGCAACTACACAGTTTCAAAGCAACTACACAGTTTCAAAGCAACTACACAGTTTCAAAGCAACTACACAGTTTCAAAGCAACTACACAGTTTCAAAGCAACTACACAGTTTCAAAGCAACTACACAGTTTCAAAGCAACTACACAGTTTCAAAGCAACTACACAGTTTCAAAGCAACTACACAGTTTCAAAGCAACTACACAGTTTCAAAGCAACTACACAGTTTCAAAGCAACTACACAGTTTCAAAGCAACTACACAGTTTCAAAGCAACTACACAGTTTCAAAGCAACTACACAGTTTCAAAGCAACTACACAGTTTCAAAGCAACTACACAGTTTCAAAGCAACTACACAGTTTCAAAGCAACTACACAGTTTCAAAGCAACTACACAGTTTCAAAGCAACTACACAGTTTCAAAGCAACTACACAGTTTCAAAGCAACTACACAGTTTCAAAGCAACTACACAGTTTCAAAGCAACTACACAGTTTCAAAGCAACTACACAGTTTCAAAGCAACTACACAGTTTCAAAGCAACTACACAGTTTCAAAGCAACTACACAGTTTCAAAGCAACTACACAGTTTCAAAGCAACTACACAGTTTCAAAGCAACTACACAGTTTCAAAGCAACTACACAGTTTCAAAGCAACTACACAGTTTCAAAGCAACTACACAGTTTCAAAGCAACTACACAGTTTCAAAGCAACTACACAGTTTCAAAGCAACTACACAGTTTCAAAGCAACTACACAGTTTCAAAGCAACTACACAGTTTCAAAGCAACTACACAGTTTCAAAGCAACTACACAGTTTCAAAGCAACTACACAGTTTCAAAGCAACTACACAGTTTCAAAGCAACTACACAGTTTCAAAGCAACTACACAGTTTCAAAGCAACTACACAGTTTCAAAGCAACTACACAGTTTCAAAGCAACTACACAGTTTCAAAGCAACTACACAGTTTCAAAGCAACTACACAGTTTCAAAGCAACTACACAGTTTCAAAGCAACTACACAGTTTCAAAGCAACTACACAGTTTCAAAGCAACTACACAGTTTCAAAGCAACTACACAGTTTCAAAGCAACTACACAGTTTCAAAGCAACTACACAGTTTCAAAGCAACTACACAGTTTCAAAGCAACTACACAGTTTCAAAGCAACTACACAGTTTCAAAGCAACTACACAGTTTCAAAGCAACTACACAGTTTCAAAGCAACTACACAGTTTCAAAGCAACTACACACAGTTTCAAAGCAACTACACAGTTTCAAAGCAACTACACAGTTTCAAAGCAACTACACAGTTTCAAAGCAACTACACAGTTTCAAAGCAACTACACAGTTTCAAAGCAACTACACAGTTTCAAAGCAACTACACAGTTTCAAAGCAACTACACAGTTTCAAAGCAACTACACAGTTTCAAAGCAACTACACAGTTTCAAAGCAACTACACAGTTTCAAAGCAACTACACAGTTTCAAAGCAACTACACAGTTTCAAAGCAACTACACAGTTTCAAAGCAACTACACAGTTTCAAAGCAACTACACAGTTTCAAAGCAACTACACAGTTTCAAAGCAACTACACAGTTTCAAAGCAACTACACAGTTTCAAAGCAACTACACAGTTTCAAAGCAACTACACAGTTTCAAAGCAACTACACAGTTTCAAAGCAACTACACAGTTTCAAAGCAACTACACAGTTTCAAAGCAACTACACAGTTTCAAAGCAACTACACAGTTTCAAAGCAACTACACAGTTTCAAAGCAACTACACAGTTTCAAAGCAACTACACAGTTTCAAAGCAACTACACAGTTTCAAAGCAACTACACAGTTTCAAAGCAACTACACAGTTTCAAAGCAACTACACAGTTTCAAAGCAACTACACAGTTTCAAAGCAACTACACAGTTTCAAAGCAACTACACAGTTTCAAAGCAACTACACAGTTTCAAAGCAACTACACAGTTTCAAAGCAACTACACAGTTTCAAAGCAACTACACAGTTTCAAAGCAACTACACAGTTTCAAAGCAACTACACAGTTTCAAAGCAACTACACAGTTTCAAAGCAACTACACAGTTTCAAAGCAACTACACAGTTTCAAAGCAACTACACAGTTTCAAAGCAACTACACAGTTTCAAAGCAACTACACAGTTTCAAAGCAACTACACAGTTTCAAAGCAACTACACAGTTTCAAAGCAACTACACAGTTTCAAAGCAACTACACAGTTTCAAAGCAACTACACAGTTTCAAAGCAACTACACAGTTTCAAAGCAACTACACAGTTTCAAAGCAACTACACAGTTTCAAAGCAACTACACAGTTTCAAAGCAACTACACAGTTTCAAAGCAACTACACAGTTTCAAAGCAACTACACAGTTTCAAAGCAACTACACAGTTTCAAAGCAACTACACAGTTTCAAAGCAACTACACAGTTTCAAAGCAACTACACAGTTTCAAAGCAACTACACAGTTTCAAAGCAACTACACAGTTTCAAAGCAACTACACAGTTTCAAAGCAACTACACAGTTTCAAAGCAACTACACAGTTTCAAAGCAACTACACAGTTTCAAAGCAACTACACAGTTTCAAAGCAACTACACAGTTTCAAAGCAACTACACAGTTTCAAAGCAACTACACAGTTTCAAAGCAACTACACAGTTTCAAAGCAACTACACAGTTTCAAAGCAACTACACAGTTTCAAAGCAACTACACAGTTTCAAAGCAACTACACAGTTTCAAAGCAACTACACAGTTTCAAAGCAACTACACAGTTTCAAAGCAACTACACAGTTTCAAAGCAACTACACAGTTTCAAAGCAACTACACAGTTTCAAAGCAACTACACAGTTTCAAAGCAACTACACAGTTTCAAAGCAACTACACAGTTTCAAAGCAACTACACAGTTTCAAAGCAACTACACAGTTTCAAAGCAACTACACAGTTTCAAAGCAACTACACAGTTTCAAAGCAACTACACAGTTTCAAAGCAACTACACAGTTTCAAAGCAACTACACAGTTTCAAAGCAACTACACAGTTTCAAAGCAACTACACAGTTTCAAAGCAACTACACAGTTTCAAAGCAACTACACAGTTTCAAAGCAACTACACAGTTTCAAAGCAACTACACGGTTTCAAAGCAACTACACAGTTTCAAAGCAACTACACAGTTTCAAAGCAACTACACAGTTTCAAAGCAACTACACAGTTTCAAAGCAACTACACAGTTTCAAAGCAACTACACAGTTTCAAAGCAACTACACAGTTTCAAAGCAACTACACAGTTTCAAAGCAACTACACAGTTTCAAAGCAACTACACAGTTTCAAAGCAACTACACAGTTTCAAAGCAACTACACAGTTTCAAAGCAACTACACAGTTTCAAAGCAACTACACAGTTTCAAAGCAACTACACAGTTTCAAAGCAACTACACAGTTTCAAAGCAACTACACAGTTTCAAAGCAACTACACAGTTTCAAAGCAACTACACAGTTTCAAAGCAACTACACAGTTTCAAAGCAACTACACAGTTTCAAAGCAACTACACAGTTTCAAAGCAACTACACAGTTTCAAAGCAACTACACAGTTTCAAAGCAACTACACAGTTTCAAAGCAACTACACAGTTTCAAAGCAACTACACAGTTTCAAAGCAACTACACAGTTTCAAAGCAACTACACAGTTTCAAAGCAACTACACAGTTTCAAAGCAACTACACAGTTTCAAAGCAACTACACAGTTTCAAAGCAACTACACAGTTTCAAAGCAACTACACAGTTTCAAAGCAACTACACAGTTTCAAAGCAACTACACAGTTTCAAAGCAACTACACAGTTTCAAAGCAACTACACAGTTTCAAAGCAACTACACAGTTTCAAAGCAACTACACAGTTTCAAAGCAACTACACAGTTTCAAAGCAACTACACAGTTTCAAAGCAACTACACAGTTTCAAAGCAACTACACAGTTTCAAAGCAACTACACAGTTTCAAAGCAACTACACAGTTCAAGCAACTACACAGTTTCAAAGCAACTACACAGTTTCAAAGCAACTACACTTTCAAAGCAACTACACAGTTTCAAAGCAACTACACATTTCAAAGCAACTACACAGTTTCAAAGCAACTACACAGTTTCAAAGCACTACACAGTTTCAAAGCAAGTACACAGTTTCAAAGCAACTACACAGTTTCAAAGCAACTACACAGTTTCAAAGCAACTACACAGTTTCAAAGCACTACAACAGTTTCAAAGCAACTACACAGTTTCAAAGCAACTACACAGTTTCAAAGCAACTACACAGTTTCAAAGCAACTACACAGTTTCAAAGCAACTACACAGTTTTCAAGCAACTACACAGTTTCAAAGCAACTACACAGTTCAAAGCAACTACACAGTTTCAAAGCAACTACACAGTTTCAAAGCAACTACACAGTTTCAAAGCAACTACACAGTTTCAAAGCAACTACACAGTTTCAAAGCAACTACACAGTTTCAAAGCAACTACACAGTTTCAAAGCAACTACACAGTTTCAAAGCAACTACACAGTTTTCAAAGCAACTACACATTTTCAAAGCAACTACACAGTTTCAAAGCAACTACACAGTTTCAAAGCAACTACACAGTTTCAAAGCAACTACACAGTTTCAAAGCAACTACACAGTTTCAAAGCAACTACACAGTTTCAAAGCAACTACACAGTTTCAAAGCAACTACACAGTTTCAAAGCAACTACACAGTTTCAAAGCAACTACACAGTTTCAAAGCAACTACACAGTTTCAAAGCAACTACACAGTTTCAAAGCAACTACACAGTTTCAAAGCAACTACACAGTTTCAAAGCAACTACACAGTTTCAAAGCAACTACACAGTTTCAAAGCAACTACACAGTTTCAAAGCAACTACACAGTTTCAAAGCAACTACACAGTTTCAAAGCAACTACACAGTTTCAAAGCAACTACACAGTTTCAAAGCAACTACACAGTTTCAAAGCAACTACACAGTTTCAAAGCAACTACACAGTTTCAAAGCAACTACACAGTTTCAAAGCAACTACACAGTTTCAAAGCACTACACAGTTTCAAAGCAACTACACAGTTTTCAAAGCAACTACACAGTTTCAAAGCAACTACACAGTTTCAAAGCAACTACACAGTTTCAAAGCAACTACACAGTTTCAAAGCAACTACACTTTTCAAAGCAACTACACAGTTTCAAAGCAACTACACGTTTCAAAGCAACTACACAGTTTCAAAGCACTACACAGTTTCAAAGCAACTACACAGTTTCAAAGCAACTACACAGTTTCAAAGCAACTACACAGTTTCAAAGCAACTACACAGTTTCAAAGCAACTACACAGTTTCAAAGCAACTACACAGTTTCAAAGCAACTACACAGTTTCAAAGCAACTACACAGTTTCAAAGCAACTACACAGTTTCAAAGCAACTACACAGTTTCAAAGCAACTACACAGTTTCAAAGCAACTACACGTTTCAAAGCAACTACACAGTTTCAAGCAACTACACAGTTTCAAAGCAACTACACGTTTCAAAGCAACTACACCGGTTTCAAGCAACTACACGGTTTTCAAAAGCAACTACACAGTTTCAAAGCAACTACACAGTTTCAAAGCAACTACACGGTTTCAAAGCAACTACACAGTTTCAAAGCAACTACACAGTTTCAAAGCAACTACACAGTTTCAAAGCAACTACACAGTTTCAAAGCAACTACACAGTTTCAAAGCAACTACACAGTTTCAAAGCAACTACACAGTTTCAAAGCAACTACACAGTTTCAAAGCAACTACACAGTTTCAAAGCAACTACACAGTTTCAAAGCAACTACACAGTTTCAAAGCAACTACACAGTTTCAAAGCAACTACACAGTTTCAAAGCAACTACACAGTTTCAAAGCAACTACACAGTTTCAAAGCAACTACACAGTTTCAAAGCAACTACACAGTTTCAAAGCAACTACACAGTTTCAAAGCAACTACACAGTTTCAAAGCAACTACACAGTTTCAAAGCAACTACACAGTTTCAAAGCAACTACACAGTTTCAAAGCAACTACACAGTTTCAAAGCAACTACACAGTTTCAAAGCAACTACACAGTTTCAAAGCAACTACACAGTTTCAAAGCAACTACACAGTTTCAAAGCAACTACACAGTTTCAAAGCAACTACACAGTTTCAAAGCAACTACACAGTTTCAAAGCAACTACACAGTTTCAAAGCAACTACACAGTTTCAAAGCAACTACACAGTTTCAAAGCAACTACACAGTTTCAAAGCAACTACACAGTTTCAAAGCAACTACACAGTTTCAAAGCAACTACACAGTTTCAAAGCAACTACACAGTTTCAAAGCAACTACACAGTTTCAAAGCAACTACACAGTTTCAAAGCAACTACACAGTTTCAAAGCAACTACACAGTTTCAAAGCAACTACACAGTTTCAAAGCAACTACACAGTTTCAAAGCAACTACACAGTTTCAAAGCAACTACACAGTTTCAAAGCAACTACACAGTTTCAAAGCAACTACACAGTTTCAAAGCAACTACACAGTTTCAAAGCAACTACACAGTTTCAAAGCAACTACACAGTTTCAAAGCAACTACACAGTTTCAAAGCAACTACACAGTTTCAAAGCAACTACACAGTTTCAAAGCAACTACACAGTTTCAAAGCAACTACACAGTTTCAAAGCAACTACACAGTTTCAAAGCAACTACACAGTTTCAAAGCAACTACACAGTTTCAAAGCAACTACACAGTTTCAAAGCAACTACACAGTTTCAAAGCAACTACACAGTTTCAAAGCAACTACACAGTTTCAAAGCAACTACACAGTTTCAAAGCAACTACACAGTTTCAAAGCAACTACACAGTTTCAAAGCAACTACACAGTTTCAAAGCAACTACACAGTTTCAAAGCAACTACACAGTTTCAAAGCAACTACACAGTTTCAAAGCAACTACACAGTTTCAAAGCAACTACACAGTTTCAAAGCAACTACACAGTTTCAAAGCAACTACACAGTTTCAAAGCAACTACACAGTTTCAAAGCAACTACACAGTTTCAAAGCAACTACACAGTTTCAAAGCAACTACACAGTTTCAAAGCAACTACACAGTTTCAAAGCAACTACACAGTTTCAAAGCAACTACACAGTTTCAAAGCAACTACACAGTTTCAAAGCAACTACACAGTTTCAAAGCAACTACACAGTTTCAAAGCAACTACACAGTTTCAAAGCAACTACACAGTTTCAAAGCAACTACACAGTTTCAAAGCAACTACACAGTTTCAAAGCAACTACACAGTTTCAAAGCAACTACACAGTTTCAAAGCAACTACACAGTTTCAAAGCAACTACACAGTTTCAAAGCAACTACACAGTTTCAAAGCAACTACACAGTTTCAAAGCAACTACACAGTTTCAAAGCAACTACACAGTTTCAAAGCAACTACACAGTTTCAAAGCAACTACACAGTTTCAAAGCAACTACACAGTTTCAAAGCAACTACACAGTTTCAAAGCAACTACACAGTTTCAAAGCAACTACACAGTTTCAAAGCAACTACACAGTTTCAAAGCAACTACACAGTTTCAAAGCAACTACACAGTTTCAAAGCAACTACACAGTTTCAAAGCAACTACACAGTTTCAAAGCAACTACACAGTTTCAAAGCAACTACACAGTTTCAAAGCAACTACACAGTTTCAAAGCAACTACACAGTTTCAAAGCAACTACACAGTTTCAAAGCAACTACACAGTTTCAAAGCAACTACACAGTTTCAAAGCAACTACACAGTTTCAAAGCAACTACACAGTTTCAAAGCAACTACACAGTTTCAAAGCAACTACACAGTTTCAAAGCAACTACACAGTTTCAAAGCAACTACACAGTTTCAAAGCAACTACACAGTTTCAAAGCAACTACACAGTTTCAAAGCAACTACACAGTTTCAAAGCAACTACACAGTTTCAAAGCAACTACACAGTTTCAAAGCAACTACACAGTTTCAAAGCAACTACACAGTTTCAAAGCAACTACACAGTTTCAAAGCAACTACACAGTTTCAAAGCAACTACACAGTTTCAAAGCAACTACACAGTTTCAAAGCAACTACACAGTTTCAAAGCAACTACACAGTTTCAAAGCAACTACACAGTTTCAAAGCAACTACACAGTTTCAAAGCAACTACACAGTTTCAAAGCAACTACACAGTTTCAAAGCAACTACACAGTTTCAAAGCAACTACACAGTTTCAAAGCAACTACACAGTTTCAAAGCAACTACACAGTTTCAAAGCAACTACACAGTTTCAAAGCAACTACACAGTTTCAAAGCAACTACACAGTTTCAAAGCAACTACACAGTTTCAAAGCAACTACACAGTTTCAAAGCAACTACACAGTTTCAAAGCAACTACACAGTTTCAAAGCAACTACACAGTTTCAAAGCAACTACACAGTTTCAAAGCAACTACACAGTTTCAAAGCAACTACACAGTTTCAAAGCAACTACACAGTTTCAAAGCAACTACACAGTTTCAAAGCAACTACACAGTTTCAAAGCAACTACACAGTTTCAAAGCAACTACACAGTTTCAAAGCAACTACACAGTTTCAAAGCAACTACACAGTTTCAAAGCAACTACACAGTTTCAAAGCAACTACACAGTTTCAAAGCAACTACACAGTTTCAAAGCAACTACACAGTTTCAAAGCAACTACACAGTTTCAAAGCAACTACACAGTTTCAAAGCAACTACACAGTTTCAAAGCAACTACACAGTTTCAAAGCAACTACACAGTTTCAAAGCAACTACACAGTTTCAAAGCAACTACACAGTTTCAAAGCAACTACACAGTTTCAAAGCAACTACACAGTTTCAAAGCAACTACACAGTTTCAAAGCAACTACACAGTTTCAAAGCAACTACACAGTTTCAAAGCAACTACACAGTTTCAAAGCAACTACACAGTTTCAAAGCAACTACACAGTTTCAAAGCAACTACACAGTTTCAAAGCAACTACACAGTTTCAAAGCAACTACACAGTTTCAAAGCAACTACACAGTTTCAAAGCAACTACACAGTTTCAAAGCAACTACACAGTTTCAAAGCAACTACACAGTTTCAAAGCAACTACACAGTTTCAAAGCAACTACACAGTTTCAAAGCAACTACACAGTTTCAAAGCAACTACACAGTTTCAAAGCAACTACACAGTTTCAAAGCAACTACACAGTTTCAAAGCAACTACACAGTTTCAAAGCAACTACACAGTTTCAAAGCAACTACACAGTTTCAAAGCAACTACACAGTTTCAAAGCAACTACACAGTTTCAAAGCAACTACACAGTTTCAAAGCAACTACACAGTTTCAAAGCAACTACACAGTTTCAAAGCAACTACACAGTTTCAAAGCAACTACACAGTTTCAAAGCAACTACACAGTTTCAAAGCAACTACACAGTTTCAAAGCAACTACACAGTTTCAAAGCAACTACACAGTTTCAAAGCAACTACACAGTTTCAAAGCAACTACACAGTTTCAAAGCAACTACACAGTTTCAAAGCAACTACACAGTTTCAAAGCAACTACACAGTTTCAAAGCAACTACACAGTTTCAAAGCAACTACACAGTTTCAAAGCAACTACACAGTTTCAAAGCAACTACACAGTTTCAAAGCAACTACACAGTTTCAAAGCAACTACACAGTTTCAAAGCAACTACACAGTTTCAAAGCAACTACACAGTTTCAAAGCAACTACACAGTTTCAAAGCAACTACACAGTTTCAAAGCAACTACACAGTTTCAAAGCAACTACACAGTTTCAAAGCAACTACACAGTTTCAAAGCAACTACACAGTTTCAAAGCAACTACACAGTTTCAAAGCAACTACACAGTTTCAAAGCAACTACACAGTTTCAAAGCAACTACACAGTTTCAAAGCAACTACACAGTTTCAAAGCAACTACACAGTTTCAAAGCAACTACACAGTTTCAAAGCAACTACACAGTTTCAAAGCAACTACACAGTTTCAAAGCAACTACACAGTTTCAAAGCAACTACACAGTTTCAAAGCAACTACACAGTTTCAAAGCAACTACACAGTTTCAAAGCAACTACACAGTTTCAAAGCAACTACACAGTTTCAAAGCAACTACACAGTTTCAAAGCAACTACACAGTTTCAAAGCAACTACACAGTTTCAAAGCAACTACACAGTTTCAAAGCAACTACACAGTTTCAAAGCAACTACACAGTTTCAAAGCAACTACACAGTTTCAAAGCAACTACACAGTTTCAAAGCAACTACACAGTTTCAAAGCAACTACACAGTTTCAAAGCAACTACACAGTTTCAAAGCAACTACACAGTTTCAAAGCAACTACACAGTTTCAAAGCAACTACACAGTTTCAAAGCAACTACACAGTTTCAAAGCAACTACACAGTTTCAAAGCAACTACACAGTTTCAAAGCAACTACACAGTTTCAAAGCAACTACACAGTTTCAAAGCAACTACACAGTTTCAAAGCAACTACACAGTTTCAAAGCAACTACACAGTTTCAAAGCAACTACACAGTTTCAAAGCAACTACACAGTTTCAAAGCAACTACACAGTTTCAAAGCAACTACACAGTTTCAAAGCAACTACACAGTTTCAAAGCAACTACACAGTTTCAAAGCAACTACACAGTTTCAAAGCAACTACACAGTTTCAAAGCAACTACACAGTTTCAAAGCAACTACACAGTTTCAAAGCAACTACACAGTTTCAAAGCAACTACACAGTTTCAAAGCAACTACACAGTTTCAAAGCAACTACACAGTTTCAAAGCAACTACACAGTTTCAAAGCAACTACACAGTTTCAAAGCAACTACACAGTTTCAAAGCAACTACACAGTTTCAAAGCAACTACACAGTTTCAAAGCAACTACACAGTTTCAAAGCAACTACACAGTTTCAAAGCAACTACACAGTTTCAAAGCAACTACACAGTTTCAAAGCAACTACACAGTTTCAAAGCAACTACACAGTTTCAAAGCAACTACACAGTTTCAAAGCAACTACACAGTTTCAAAGCAACTACACAGTTTCAAAGCAACTACACAGTTTCAAAGCAACTACACAGTTTCAAAGCAACTACACAGTTTCAAAGCAACTACACAGTTTCAAAGCAACTACACAGTTTCAAAGCAACTACACAGTTTCAAAGCAACTACACAGTTTCAAAGCAACTACACAGTTTCAAAGCAACTACACAGTTTCAAAGCAACTACACAGTTTCAAAGCAACTACACAGTTTCAAAGCAACTACACAGTTTCAAAGCAACTACACAGTTTCAAAGCAACTACACAGTTTCAAAGCAACTACACAGTTTCAAAGCAACTACACAGTTTCAAAGCAACTACACAGTTTCAAAGCAACTACACAGTTTCAAAGCAACTACACAGTTTCAAAGCAACTACACAGTTTCAAAGCAACTACACAGTTTCAAAGCAACTACACAGTTTCAAAGCAACTACACAGTTTCAAAGCAACTACACAGTTTCAAAGCAACTACACAGTTTCAAAGCAACTACACAGTTTCAAAGCAACTACACAGTTTCAAAGCAACTACACAGTTTCAAAGCAACTACACAGTTTCAAAGCAACTACACAGTTTCAAAGCAACTACACAGTTTCAAAGCAAGTACACAGTTTCAAAGCAACTACACAGTTTCAAAGCAACTACACAGTTTCAAAGCAACTACACAGTTTCAAAGCAACTACACAGTTTCAAAGCAACTACACAGTTTCAAAGCAACTACACAGTTTCAAAGCAACTACACAGTTTCAAAGCAACTACACAGTTTCAAAGCAACTACACAGTTTCAAAGCAACTACACAGTTTCAAAGCAACTACACAGTTTCAAAGCAACTACACAGTTTCAAAGCAACTACACACAGTTTCAAAGCAACTACACAGTTTCAAAGCAACTACACAGTTTCAAAGCAACTACACAGTTTCAAAGCAACTACACAGTTTCAAAGCAACTACACAGTTTCAAAGCAACTACACAGTTTCAAAGCAACTACACAGTTTCAAAGCAACTACACAGTTTCAAAGCAACTACACAGTTTCAAAGCAACTACACAGTTTCAAAGCAACTACACAGTTTCAAAGCAACTACACAGTTTCAAAGCAACTACACAGTTTCAAAGCAACTACACAGTTTCAAAGCAACTACACAGTTTCAAAGCAACTACACAGTTTCAAAGCAACTACACAGTTTCAAAGCAACTACACAGTTTCAAAGCAATACACAGTTTTCAAAGCAACTACACAGTTTCAAAGCAACTACACAGTTTCAAAGCAACTACACAGTTTCAAAGCAACTACACAGTTTCAAAGCAACTACACAGTTTCAAAGCAACTACACAGTTTCAAAGCAACTACACAGTTTCAAAGCAACTACACAGTTTCAAAGCAACTACACAGTTTCAAAGCAACTACACAGTTTCAAAGCAACTACACAGTTTCAAAGCAACTACACAGTTTCAAAGCAACTACACAGTTTCAAAGCAACTACACAGTTTCAAAGCAACTACACAGTTTCAAAGCAACTACACAGTTTCAAAGCAACTACACAGTTTCAAAGCAACTACACAGTTTCAAAGCAACTACACAGTTTCAAAGCAACTACACAGTTTCAAAGCAACTACACAGTTTCAAAGCAACTACACAGTTTCAAAGCAACTACACAGTTTCAAAGCAACTACACAGTTTCAAAGCAACTACACAGTTTCAAAGCAACTACACAGTTTCAAAGCAAGTACACAGTTTCAAAGCAACTACACAGTTTCAAAGCAACTACACAGTTTCAAAGCAACTACACAGTTTCAAAGCAACTACACAGTTTTCAAAGCAACTACACAGTTTCAAAGCCTACACAGTTTCAAAGCAACTACACAGTTTCAAAGCAACTACACAGTTTCAAAGCAACTACACAGTTTCAAAGCAACTACACAGTTTCAAAGCAACTACACAGTTTCAAAGCAACACACAGTTTCAAAGCAACTACACAGTTTCAAAGCAACTACACAGTTTCAAGCAACTACACAGTTTCAAAGCAACTACACAGTTTCAAAGCAACTACACAGTTTCAAAGCAAGTACACAGTTTCAAAGCAACTACACAGTTTTCAAAGCAACTACACAGTTTCAAAGCAACTACACAGTTTCAAAGCAACTACACAGTTTCAAAGCAACTACACAGTTTCAAAGCAACTACACAGTTTCAAAGCAACTACACAGTTTCAAAGCAACTACACAGTTCAAAGCAAGTACACAGTTTCAAAGCAACTAGACAGTTTCAAAGCAACTACACAGTTTCAAAGCAAGTACACAGTTTCAAAGCAAGTACACAGTTTCAAAGCAACTACACAGTTTCAAAGCAACTACACAGTTTCAAAGCAAGTACACAGTTTCAAAGCAACTACACAGTTTCAAAGCAACTACACAGTTTCAAAGCACTACACAGTTTCAAAGCAACTACACAGTTTCAAAGCAACTACACAGTTTCAAAGCAACTACACAGTTTTCAAAGCAACTACACAGTTTCAAAGCAACTACACAGTTTCAAAGCAACTACACAGTTTCAAAGCAACTACACAGTTTCAAAGCAACTACACAGTTTCAAAGCAAGTACACAGTTTCAAAGCAACTACACAGTTTCAAAGCAACTACACAGTTTCAAAGCAACTACACAGTTTCAAAGCAACTACACAGTTTCAAAGCAACTACACAGTTTCAAAGCAACTACACAGTTTCAAAGCAACTACACAGTTTCAAAGCAACTACACAGTTTCAAAGCAACTACACAGTTTCAAAGCAACTACACAGTTTCAAAGCAAGTACACAGTTTCAAAGCAACTACACAGTTTCAAAGCAACTACACAGTTTCAAAGCAACTACACAGTTTCAAAGCAACTACACAGTTTCAAAGCAACTACACAGTTTCAAAGCAACTACACAGTTTCAAAGCAACTACAGTTTCAAAGCAACTACACAGTTTCAAAGCAACTACACAGTTTCAAAGCAACTACACAGTTTCAAAGCACTACACAGTTTCAAAGCAACTACACAGTTTCAAAGCAACTACACAGTTTCAAAGCACTACACAGTTTCAAAGCAACTACACAGTTTCAAAGCAACTACACAGTTTCAAAGCAACTACACAGTTTCAAAGCAACTACACAGTTTCAAAGCAACTACACAGTTTCAAAGCAACTACACAGTTTCAAAGCAAGTACACAGTTTCAAAGCAACTACACAGTTTCAAAGCAACTACACAGTTTCAAAGCAACTACACAGTTTCAAAGCAACTACACAGTTTCAAAGCACTACACAGTTTCAAAGCAACTACACAGTTTCAAAGCAACTACACAGTTTCAAAGCAAGTACACAGTTTCAAAGCAACTACACAGTTTCAAAGCAACTACACAGTTTCAAAGCAACTACACAGTTTCAAAGCAACTACACAGTTTCAAAGCAACTACACAGTTTCAAAGCAACTACACAGTTTCAAAGCAAGTACACAGTTTCAAAGCAACTACACAGTTTCAAAGCAACTACACAGTTTCAAACAAAGCAACTACACAGTTTCAAAGCAACTACACAGTTTCAAAGCAACTACACAGTTTTCAAAGCAACTACACAGTTTCAAAGCAACTACACAGTTTCAAAGCAACTACACAGTTTCAAAGCAACTACACAGTTTCAAAGCAACTACACAGTTTCAAAGCAACTACACAGTTTCAAAGCAACTACACAGTTTCAAAGCAACTACACAGTTTCAAAGCAACTACAAGTTTCAAAGCAACTACACAGTTTCAAAGCAACTACACAGTTTCAAAGCAACTACACAGTTTCAAAGCAACTACACAGTTTCAAAGCAACTACACAGTTTCAAAGCAACTACACAGTTTCAAAGCAACTACACAGTTTCAAAGCAACTACACAGTTTCAAAGCAACTACACAGTTTCAAAGCAACTACACAGTTTCAAAGCAATACACAGTTTCAAAGCAACTACACAGTTTCAAAGCAACTACACAGTTTCAAAGCAACTACACAGTTTCAAGCAACTACACAGTTTCAAAGCAACTACACAGTTTCAAAGCAACTATACAAGTTTCAAAGCAACACACGTTTCAAAGCAACTACACAGTTTCAAAGCAACTACACAGTTTCAAAGCAACTACACAGTTTCAAAGCAACTACACAGTTTCAAAGCAACTACACAGTTTCAAGCAACTACACAGTTTCAAAGCAAGTACACAGTTTAAAGCAACTACACAGTTTCAAAGCAACTACACAGTTTCAAAGCAACTACACAGTTTCAAAGCAACTACACAGTTTCAAAGCAAGTACACAGTTTCAAAGCAACTACACAGTTTCAAAGCAACTACACAGTTTCAAAGCAGTACACAGTTTCAAAGCAACTACACAGTTTCAAAGCAACTACACAGTTTCAAAGCAACTACACAGTTCAAAGCAACTACACCAGTTTCAAAGCAACTACACAGTTCAAAGCAACTACAGTTTCAAAGCAAGTACACAGTTTCAAAGCAACTACACAGTTTCAAAGCAACTACACAGGTTTCAAAGCAACTACACAGTTTCAAAGCAACTACACAGTTTCAAAGCAACTACACAGTTTCAAAGCAACTACACAGTTTCAAAGCAACTACACAGTTTCAAAGCAACTACACAGTTTCAAAGCAACTACACAGTTTCAAAGCAACTACACAGTTTCAAGCAACTACACATTTCAAAGCAACTACACAGTTTCAAAGCAAGTACACAGTTTCAAAGCAACTACACAGTTTCAAAGCAACTACACAGTTTCAAAGCAAGTACACAGTTTCAAAGCAACTACACAGTTTCAAAGCAACTACACAGTTTCAAGCAACTACACAGTTCAAAGCAACTAGACAGTTTCAAAGCAACTACACAGTTTCAAAGCAACTACACAGTTTCAAAGCAACTACACAGTTTCAAAGCAACTACACAGTTTCAAAGCAACTACACAGTTTCAAAGCAACTACACAGTTTCAAAGCAACTACAGTTCAAAGCAACTACACAGTTTCAAAGCAACTACACAGTTTCAAAGCAAGTACACAGTTTCAAAGCAACTACACAGTTTCAAACAACTACACGTTTCAAGCAACTACACGTTTCAAAGCAACTACACGGTTTCAAAGCAAGTACACGGTTTCAAAGCAACTACAAGTTTCAAAGCAACTACACAGTTTCAAAGCAACTACACAGTTTCAAGCAACTACACAGTTTCAAAGCAACTACACAGTTTCAAAGCAACTACACAGTTTCAAAGCAACTACACAGTTTCAAAGCAACTACACAGTTTCAAAGCAACTACACAGTTTCAAAGCAACTACACAGTTTCAAAGCAATACACACAGTTTCAAAGCAACTACACAGTTTCAAAGCAACTACACAGTTTCAAGCAACTACACAGTTTCAAAGCAACTACACATTTCAATCAATTTCAAACAGCAACTACACAGTTTCAAAGCAAGCACACAGTTTCAAGCAACTACACAGTTTCAAAGCAACTACACAGTTTCAAAGCATACACAGTTTCAAAGCAACTACACAGTTTCAAAGCAACTACACAGTTTCAAAGCAACTACACAGTTTCAAAGCACTACACAGTTTCAAAGCAACTACACAGTTTCAAAGCAACTACACAGTTTCAAAGCAACTACACAGTTTCAAAGCAACTACACAGTTTCAAAGCAACTACACAGTTTCAAAGCAACTACACAGTTTCAAAGCACTACACAGTTTCAAAGCAACTACACAGTTTCAAAGCAACTACACAGTTTCAAAGCAACTACACAGTTTCAAAGCAACTACACAGTTTCAAAGCAACTACACAGTTTCAAAGCAACTACACAGTTTCAAAGCAACTACACAGTTTTCAAAGCAACTACACAGTTTCAAAGCAAGTACACAGTTTCAAAGCAACTACA
This sequence comes from Megaustenia siamemsis, assembly GCA_032433765.1. NCBI lineage: Eukaryota > Metazoa > Mollusca > Gastropoda > Stylommatophora > Ariophantidae > Megaustenia > Megaustenia siamemsis. The sequence continues at coordinate 22,704,299 of JAVIAB010000024.1, read as the reverse complement.
CAGTTTTCAAAGCAACTACACAGTTTCAAAGCAACTACACAGTTTCAAAGCAACTACACAGTTTCAAAGCACTACAGTTTTCAAAGCAACTACACAGTTTCAAAGCAACTACACAGTTTCAAGCAACTACACAGTTTCAAAGCAACTACACAGTTTCAAAGCAACTACACAGTTTCAAAGCAACTACACAGTTTTCAAAGCAACTACACAGTTTCAAAGCAACTACACAGTTTCAAAGCAACTACACAGTTTCAAAGCAACTACACAGTTTCAAAGCAACTACACAGTTTCAAAGCAACTACACAGTTTCAAAGCAACTACACAGTTTTCAAAGCAACTACACAGTTTCAAAGCAACTACAAGTTTCAAAGCAACTACACGTTTCAAAGCAACTACACAGTTTCAAAGCAACTACACGTTTCAAAGCAACTACACAGTTTCAAAGCAATACACAGTTTCAAAGCAACTACACAGTTTCAAAGCAACTACACAGTTTCAAAGCAACTACACAGTTTCAAAGCAACTACACAGTTTCAAAGCAATACCAACAGTTTCAAAGCAACTACACGTTTCAAAGCAACTACACAGTTTCAAAGCAACTACACAGTTTCAAAGCAACTACACAGTTTCAAAGCAACTACACAGTTTCAAAGCAACTACACAGCGTAGCAGATAAAAGCGCCGAGAGTAGTGCAAGTTTTGTGCTGCAGATTGTGATATATAGACCATGAAGTGTTACGTAACACTTTGTCGGATATTATATTGAGTATCTGGTTAATCTGCTCTGTAAAGTGATCGGCGTTTCGAAATCTATTTATTTGAATCAATTTGAGTGAGATACAAGCTAGCAATGGACTCAATAGATTTTAGTGTGCACTAGTCCTGGGGCAAAGTTTATATGAGAAATGTCAATGTGAGTGACGTACATGCTAGCATGGCTCAATAGATTTAGAGTGTACACTAGCCCCTGAACAAAGCTTATGAGAAACGCCAATGGTAGTGAGATACAAGCTAACAATGGGCTCAATAGATTTAGAGTGTACACTAGCCCTGGACAAAGCTTGTACTTGAGAACGCCAATCATCCCTGGTAATACGTGAACACTAACTGTGAGACAAGACACAATTCTGCTCAACTATTCAGCTGAGGCTCAGGCCATAGAGCAAATGCCTGGATGAGGTGCGCCTTCTTGTGATCTGCACCTAGAGTACACAGGTCAAAGTAGGATGAGAACGTCAGTAGAATACAATATCACGTGATACAGAGGAAGTCACCCAGTCCCACAAAAGAGGCAGAATCATTGGACTAGGAGGACAGGTCATAACAAACTGAATAAGCACACTTGGCTTGCCATATACACCACCTCATGTACTTGTGGGCAAGGACAAGTTGCCAGTATGGCGGCCCACTTTTGAAACAGTGCTATGATGTGGATAGATAGGCGGTAAATCGAGGATTGAAAAATAGCTAAAAGTGTAGCATTGCGACACGTGACCTCATTCAAAGCGTTCTGGGATGAGAGGTTCCAGTCGATGCTCATCCTGTGCTATATTTCTTTTTCTTTCTTTCCTCATTTGCCTTTCAGTTTTCGAAGGGATGTAATGTGTGGTCTTAGATACGTCCTTTTATACGCCCACTAAGATTCTCGTTTCTGGATGATCCATCTTTACACCCATCTCTATCAGCCGAAAGAGAGGCGTGAATTCTTGGTTGTGAAAGTCCTGTGTCCTTCCCATCTCGGAAGACATTGTTGACGCACGCCCGATCCTTTGGTTGACCGTCTTCGACGACAGCACAGCTAGCCAACCTGTCCGCTCTTTCATTTCCCCGTACTCCCGAGATTGATGCCTTCTGCTCTGGGCTGGTCTGATCAAAGTGGCGATTGAAAGGTGATAGTTGCAAATATCTGCTCCATCTACATTGGCGGGGGTCGGAAAGTGGCTCTCAAACAGATCACAACCAGACCGACAAATTTGATGATTGTTATACAGGAGACGATGTGGACCAGAGGCCGCAGTTAATAGCAAAACAAAGACCAATCTCTATGACAATGACTGCACACCACACAATGGAGAAGTGGAACCAATTCTGTTTACTGGTATCTGAACTTTATAACGCCCCAGAAGACTCACACCATTCGATTCTATCATCGAGCTAGCACTATGATTCGGGTAAAGAATGCCACTCTAAAGGCTTTCTCTGACAGCGGCGGCGAAGTGTTCCAGTCTAATTGATATATCATACCCAAATGTTCTATGAACACTATTGTAGTCACCAACAAACGCCAATGGCACACATTAAGACTGAGTTCTCACCAACCATTTCGAAGGCCGCAGTGAACTGACGGTGTGTGAGGCGCAAACATTTGCAGACACCTATTGTCTGGACGGGTATTCTTGGTCGTTTTGTGCAGTGTGGTAGTGGGTGTAGCAAAGCTGCGACTTCATCATCGTACGTGTCATGGCAAATGCTCACATGGGATCTATGGACACGATTGCTCCAGGTCTTGTCTCAGTGTCTGTCCTTTATGTGGAAAAATCCGGAAAATGCCTAAAAAGCCTACAATGTAAACATCCTGGCATACCTGTAATGACACTTGTCCCGATGGTAATTTTGGGCTACAGTGCGAACAGATTGTTCTGATGGCTGTGACATCATATGTACTCTCACATGTCCGGACAACTGTTTTCAACGACACCTGTCAACAGTCGATCGGGAATCTGTACATGCAAGAGAACGTTCTATGGGTCAGACTGCAATCTCACAAATCTCCGGACACTGTTTAACGAAACCTGTGATTCCCACGTTCAAAGAGTCTGCCGACTACAACAAACCCAATCATATGGGTACTTTAATGTGTTTCGTGCTAGACATGGTTCATTTTTTGGTGTTTTTTAATGAGCCATGGCTCATATCTTGCTGTTTTTTCTGTCCTAGCCATGGCTCATATCTTAGCTTGTGTGTGCTGGCCATGGCTCATATCTTGTGTGTGTCATGTTAGTCATATCTCATATCTCGGTGTGTCCGTGTTAATCATGTCTCATATCTTTATGTGTGTCTGTGTTTTAGTCATATCTCATATCTTAGTGTGTACCAGTGTTAGTCATATGTCATATCTTTGTGTGTGCATGTCTGGGTTAGTGATATCTCATATCTTTTGTGCATGTTTATGTTAGTCATATCTCATATCTTGTGTGTGCATGTCTGTGTTTGTCACATCTCATATCCTTGTGTGTGCATGGCTATGTTAGTCCCATCTCTTATCTTTGTGTGTATATCTATGTTAGGCATGTGTCATATCTTTGTGTGCGCATGTCAATGTCAGCTATATCTCATATCTTTATGTGCATGTTTATGTTAGTCATGTGTCATATATCTTGAGTGTGTCAGTGTTAGTCAATGCCTCGTATCGCTGTGTGCATGTCTGTGTTAGTCACATCTCACATCTTTGTGTGTGTATGTCTGTGTTAGTCACATCTCACATCTTTGTGTGTCTGTGTCTGTGTTAGTCACAGCTCACATCTTTGTGTGCATGTCTGTGTTAGTCACCTCTAGTGACTCGGGCAGATGGTGCTCGTAAACTGGGAGGGCCGACCATCTAAGGGCAGAATCCCCCTACAGAAAAGACAATCTGCTACCTTTGCAGGAAGATTGGGGACAATCAAAGGCTAGGGAAAGCAACCCGAATATAATGCTGGCTGAAATCGGATGCACTGGGCCACTGGCGCAGTACACAGTGCAACGTATTAACGGGTGTTCAATCAGAGTGGATCTAGCAGACTCTATTGTGATGTTCTGTCTGTGGGGGCGATCAACAACACTTAGCCTGACAGCTGACTTCATGTGAGAGTCTGGCATCCTTACTCTGATTGAGTCCTGACGCAGAGAGAGAGAGAGAGAGAGAGAGAGAGAGAAGAGAGAGAGAGAGATATTCTATTAACCCATTTGTTTCGTAGTCGACCCTTGAATCTGGTGTTCTCGAGCGTTCGTAGGCTTTTTTGCATTGTATTTTGATTTCACAGAGCAGACTTGGCCGGTATTAGCTGATGAACAGTCAGTGGATCGTCCAGCTGTCTTTAACAGTCCCAAGAGATGTGTAGAACAAAGGACTTTAACAAAATTACAATACCGTGAGTTATTGAGTTATTGAGTTATTTGCGGGTCATCATCATTGCACTCCGACATGTCCATAGGTGCTCAGATCCCCTCCTCAGCAATTCCCTCAGTGTCCAGGGACTGACGACTCCAGTTCTATGTTGGTTTGATAAGTCTTCTTACACGCCACTAAGTTCTCATTTCTGGCTGTGCCCATCTTAACTCCCATTTCCATCATCCGAAGAAGCGACGTTGATCTGTGTTTGTCGAAGTCCCGTGCTCTTCCCACATCTCGGAGGGCATTGATGATGTCCGCCCGATCCATCGTTGCCCGTCAATACCTGCTATCTAGTCTATGACCTGCACTTGAAGACCAGTGTTTCCTGAGCGATGTTCTGGACGAATGAGAGCATTTGTTAACCGACACCGAACCTGGCACAATTGGCCGCTATGTGCTGATGAACATTTCGAGGGGAAGATCGCAACACCTGTGGATGTGTCCGGGGTGCTATGATTGATGTTCCTAATTTGGCATAACATAATGAATAAGAAATATAAATAGTCATGATTATATTCGGCATAGCTGACTTCATAAAAGAGTCTGGAATCATACTTTGATTGAGACTTGATCGCAGAGAGAGAAGGAGAGAGAGAGAGAGAGAGAGAAGAGGAGAGAGAGAGAGAGATATTGAAATGCAAAACACACTGGGAAAGTATCGATCCAAAGGAAGTCGTTCACAGCTGATCGACCAGGAAGGCGAAGCCGTCAGTATGGCAATGAGATGAGATATTTGTTGGGTTGGATAGCAGGGAGATTGCACAGCCATCTTTACTGATACAGATGGCTGTCGGAGATTATCCCGAGCAAAATGGAGCTTCTTTATATTTAACGAACGCTTGAAAATGGAGACAGACCGTAATCACGGACACACTTATAGCTATGTGGGCTTTGTAGTATTAAGTACTATAAGTATAACATTATAATGCAGGATTCTCGGATCTTGCACAGGGAGGTTTATAATGGATGACCAGTGCATGACATATAGAATATATACATTCAAACTTTAGAAATATGTGAGTCTAGTGTTCGGTATATGAAGTCAGGGGTTACAATAGAGAACTGCTCTGACATGTTTAGCCCCCATGTCACCAACCGTGAAAACATTCATGATAACATTGAAGACATATTAATGCTGCAGCATATTGAATAAAGCGTGATACGAGTAGAAATGGGCAACTGAGGAGAGCGAAGGCTTCAGTCATATTATGTTCCCTGAAAAACAGAATAGTTAAGGGCGCCCTGCCAGTCATAAACTGCACTAGTGTAAGCATCGTGAGGCGTCGGACTATGAAACATTTGGGATACCCTTTGATAGTTTCCTTTCTGTAATCGTCACGTGAGCAATGACATCCACAAGTCAGGGAGATGTGTCTGCAATCAAAACCACCTCGAACCTCCAGCAATCGTTTCTGTTCTCGCTTATGCACGGTTATCAGTACTGGATTATGTTTGAGTATGCTCACTCTCTGTCAACTCAGATTGTAAGGTTGGAAAGGTTCGGAATGGGGCCTACGCAGTTCTCGGATGCATCAGAGATATACCTATCCGTTTCAATGAGGTACTTACCGAACATTAGGTGTGACACAGATGTGCTCAAGCCCGGCTTATTTGAACGTGGTAAGAAACAAAAACTCCCTGCATTCGGAAATGGTGTGACCAAGGGTATGTGCCTCCCGCTTGGAAAATCCTTGGTGGACGAGGCGGAAAAGTCCATAAGAATAGTATGTGATCTGATTGACATTAGGGCCGGTAATGTATGGGTAGGAGTAATAGCGGAAAAAGAGGCTAACCGAAGTAATTATTAGCTCTAGAGAGTGTCGGAAATGGGCATATGGAGCTCCGAGGTCGTATAAGGAAATCCATCGAAAAAATTGAGGTTACCTCGGGATCCCATTATCTACACTGACTTTTCTGTGTGTGTGACAGGTTAGAGTTTTTGTGGTAAATCAACATGGTAGAGAAATGGCTAGAAAATCTGGCAAGTGTAGCATTACGGTGTCCGGCATGAGAAGGAAGAAGGAAACAGCATCGGCGGCGATAACAGGTTGGTTACACAGAATGTGATCACGCAGTCTTGGTGACTGACTTGCAAAGTATGCTACAAAGATTGACAGATGTGTGTACTCCAGGAGTGGATGCAGCTCTTGGATGGCTCTACAGTGAGCACATTAATCTCTAGAGTTGGAAAAGGGTCTGGAATGGGTAAATGGAAATTGGGGTGGGGGGGAGATGTATATACAGTCAACCCTTACAAGAACAGTTACAATCACATACGCTTCAAGAATACTGGGATGAACGCAGGTATAGATTGGGATGGCCCTGGATTAATGAAATCGATTCCTAGAATAGAACAGAATAAATAAATGTATTATACAGTACGCTATTTGAGTAATCAGCAGGAATTATCTGTTAACAGAAAGCAAACACCATTGGATTGCCTGAGTGCTATAAGACAGGTTGTGCTAACTAGTCGACATTCTAACATTACATTACATTTTACAATGTTATTGTCCTCCTCGTGACATGGTACTTTTTCAGAATAAACAGTCTATGTGGACTACTAAGACCAATTAGTTATGGTTTATGGAAGGCCCGGTATCACTTGCAAACGAATTAAAATCCATACTTGCTCAACCGCCCGTGCCAGTGGAATCATCCAAATTATTATCTCATCTCCCAAACAAAGAAAGGTAGCTATAGTCCCCATCATAGCACACACGCCAAAGACAGAAGGCGAGACCGCACAGAAAGTGAACACAGCCGTTTGTTCCCTGTCATACGATATCATTATTCATCGTAAACAAAAGGGATACTGAACACGATTAAACGGATGAACTCACATGTGCACGATCACTTAACTCAGTAGCTCCTGCAACAAGCCGGCTTGGAATATGAGGAAACTGCAACAAGGAACACTTTTCAGACACAGCTTTTAATGGTTCATGCCGCCTATCCATCATATCGACCGGAAGTTCACGTACTCCTGAAAATAATGACCATCATATTTTTTTTTAATGTATAGCGTTTGATGATGTTAGGGCATCGTTTTTGACTCCAAATCCGAACATATGAAACGACCAATTTGTTACTCTTCACGCCAATTACATCGCCCAAAATGTGCTGTTGGTCAAGGAAAAATCTGTTACTATCACCATATATATACGCCTGGTAAGGTGTTGATGGAACCTTTACTTTTCCATTGATATAGCACTAGAGATAAGGGATGTCTTTTAACATTGCATCTGTATGATCTCACGCTGGAGAATAACGCTAAAGAAGCATCAAGACCGTCATCCTTTAGTAGAAACATTCCTCTGATAACGTATCTGAATTTTTTTGATCAGACAAATTTATTGAACTGCATGCAACATTTATTGTCGCTAATATTATTTGTCGCATATTTTATGTATGCGTGCGCGTGTGTGTGTTTATTTTTTTGGCGTTCACCAGCTTTCACCTCTGGCAAGGTCCCTAAAGACTAGGAACTGAGTTTTACGTGTTAATCCATTTTTTTCTTGGCAGCTGTGTATACATGGGTCTCTCGCCGAACTGGCAGATAGCTCCGTCTTCGGTGTACTCATATTTTTTCCGTCGACGAATAATTGATATTATAAGCCGGGCCTCGCTGCTGAGGCAGGGGTGGTTGCAGCAGTGAGAATCACAAATAAAATCCAGTTGGTGGCGCCAGGATTTGAACTCAGAACCTCGCTGTCGCGAGACCGGGTCTTGCATCGAGACCAACGAGTCCCCCTGCCGCTAATGAATTCCTTACTTTCGCGAACAACACTTTTAACCCACCAACAGAAAGGCCTTAATTATATGATGGAGTCAGTGGTGGGGTGTAACGTATAGTACTACAAGGTATGGTGACAACTTTACAATAAAAGGACACAACAAAATACTGATGTTTTCGGCCTTCTTCAGAAAATGGGAACAACAAACGATGAAACAGATACATTCAAATACATTTAGGATGATCGAGACAGCTAGGTCAATGGTAAACAGAGATGAAAAGAAGATGAAATGATGAGACGAGAGATATAGAGAGATATGTGCTACAAGTTGGAGGATAGATAATATGTGGAAATATGAAAGTTAAAATTATATAAAAATTGAGACTTAACTTATTAGCAAGATCCGACCGCTCACAGCGAAAATAACTGTCAAATACAAGTGAAGGGCCGCTGGGCAATTAGTTACGTGCCAGGACCGAAGGTCAGACGAGATATCAGGAAGTGGAAATGTTGTGAAGCATTCAAGCGTGACACTAGGTAGTGACAAGAGATATATGAGGAGTGTGAGAGCCAGTTAACCAACCAGACATTCATAAGACGCCCTAGCGTTAGGTTAGGCGTAATATAATAGGGGACAGGTAATAGCTAGAGATATATGAGGATTGTGAAAATTAACAAACCAACCAGACATTCATAGACACCCTAGCGATAAGAGAGGCGTAATAGGGGACAGGTAATAGTTAGAGATATATGAGGAGTGTGAAGCCAACACCAACCAGACATTCCTCAGACACCCTAGCGATATGTGAGGCGTGATAGGGGATTGTCAAGATATGTAGTACATACCCAAAACTCCTTAAATTATATAAACACTGAAGAAATGATTGACTTTTAGCGTAATATCAGCAAAGATAAGCGACATTCCTGCCTTCAATTGAAGACAGTAAGGATACTAAATGCCGGCTGGAAGAGAGGACAAATGCTCGCACCTGGAAAGAAGCCCTTATGGTGCCCATCCTCAACATGGAAAAGACCCAGTGACCCAAGCAGCTACAGACCAATTAGTTTACGATCTGTCCTGAGCAAACTCATGGAAAGTCGGGTCAACAGAAGACTCATGTGTATCTGGAGACAAACACCAAAATCGTACCACAACAAAGTGGTCTCATCACAGATCAACTGAAGTCCTGATTACCTACATCGCACAGGAAATCGAGGATGCTCTGCATGAAAAAAAATACACACTGACAGTATGGGTCGACATGGAGAAGGCTTTTCATAGGGTATGGGAGAAGATTAAAGAACAAACTTCTCAGTACTGGCATCCGAGGCTGTTTATTAAATCGGATATCTCAATACCTGCAAGACAGAACGGCCAGAGTCAAAGTACATGACAACTAAGTAAGAAAGCCAGAATCGAATAAGGTGGACCCCTACGCTCTTTTTAATTTTCATAATGACATCGTAATGGACCATTCCACACAGAATACACTCAGCAATGTACGCAGACGATCTGGCGATATGGGCACGTCAAGAATCTATGTCAGTGGCTAGCTCCAGAATGTCAGTGCCCTAGAAAACTTGAAAAAAATGGACGAACGCCTGGCTACTGCCGATTATCATCATTATCATCATCGAGTGCCTTCTCCGCAACGAAGGTTGGCTGCCATGGATCGCCATTCTACTCTGTTTCTTGCTTTGATGGTGCAGCTGTCATAGATTGACTTGTCCATCTTTTGATGTTACTCGTCCATGTTAGTCTTGGTCTGCCTCTGCCTCTTTTACCTTGTATTTTTCCTTCCAATATTACTTTTAGTAGGCTGTTTTGTCTTTAACATGCCCCAAAATTTCATTGTCTTGTATAATTATATTTAGTAGTTCTCTTTTTATTTTCAGTTGTTTTAAAACTTCATCGTTTGTAATCTTTTGTTTCCATCCAATTCTACATATTTTTCTATAAATCCACATTTCAAAGGCTTCAATTTTCTGTTCTGTTTTCTTGTCTTATGTCCATGTTTCTGCACCATACAGGAATATTGAGAAGATGTACATGTTGCCATTCTTAGTTTCAGTCCTGTTGATATTTGTTTTGTTGTTAGCATATTTTTCATGGCATTAAAATTACTTTTTGCCATACCTATTCTTTTGTTTATTTCAATTTTACATTTTCCATCATTGTTATAGTATGTCCCCAGGTAGTTTGTAGCTCTGGACTGTCTCCAGATGTATTCCCTCACTGTGATATTTAATTGTAGGTCTTGAGAATTTTCTTTGTTTATGATCATAGTTTT